>JAEIFU010000818.1:0-95693 GCA_018904235.1 Lordiphosa stackelbergi | reverse complement strand
AGAAATGTAAGCTGCCAGGCAGCAAGAACAACCTGTCCCTTTGTGGGGGAGAGGATACAACGAAATGGGTGACGATTTGGCGCGCAGGGAAGCAAGGAACAGAATACGCTTAAAACAATCTACTGGATAAACACCAAGGGGCTGGGACAAGCAAAAGCATTAATAGTCAACCGCAAACCTCAAAATGTTTTAAACATTGGCTCAGCAAGGAAAAAATGCCATCTGGACTAGGGCCACCTAGAAACGTTGGGAGTAGCCTACAACCAACTATGCAGATACTCTAAGGAGAAGAAGGAGTTTTCTGAGCTTATATTAACACACAGCAATGCTCTTGCGTGGTTTACAAAACATAGCTTACAGCCTAACAAGATTAGTAACATAGAACCCACGAAAATCCTGACATTGGTACAGCAAATAGCGTTGCAGGGAGAGTTGTACACTCTGGTTTGGGCGCAATACATCAAGACTGGTCATGGTGTGTATGTGCGCGTTTGTGTACGTGTGTGTATTTGCATATGTGTACAGGGTATTTTGAAGTCGGGCACCTCGACTGCAACGCTCTAACTTGTTTAATTTCTATTATTATTTCGAACTGTTCAAATAGGTTTTGATTAGAGTGATGTATTCGCTTTTCCGCATTTTTCATCACTTTTTAAAGTGTTTCGCCATTTCTTGTTGAATGTTATTATTTAAGGCTACCAGGGTCCGTGGGCTATTCACATAAGCTTTTGACTTCAAAGTAAGCCCATAAGAAGAAGTCTGAAGGGGTTAAGTCGGTCGAGCGAGGAAGCAACCAAGCAACAATGGACTCAATAAAGCGTTCCTTGCTTGGCCTATGTGCGCTGTGGCGCCGTCCTGTTGAAATCATGAACCGATAACGCACTCTCAAAAACTTCTTAAGCACTAATTCCAAATTGCATTAACCCAAAACCAAGATCTTTGTTTATTATCGGGCCCCTTTCAAAGAAAAATTTCTGACAGTTGAGGACAAGTTTTGAATATAAAGCGCACGATAACGGCGCGTTCATGGGGAGTACTGCTTCGAACTTCGGGCTTTCATAAGCACTAAGCGACAACAAACCTTTTATGAAAATTTGAAAAAAAAACAGATAATTTGTAATAGCGCATGAAATGATTATTTGGAGCCATACATGAATGCCTGCTATTTAATTATTAAAGATTATTTCATGTTAATGTGATCCGCGGCTACACCTGAGGTGGTCCATCTGTAAGCTCCCATTTTGGCATCCTTTTCCAGCATTTTGGCCAGTATCGCACCAATGGCAGCTGTAATGTTGTCTTCCTGCGGTGCAATTGTGGCTGGCTTGTTGTTGTACACGAGAGACTTCACATAATAGGATCAAATCATTGCTAAGGCTGCCTTCACACTGTTTGATACATGAGACATGTCGATAAAAAATTTATAGATCACAAATTGACGAATGACGATACCGTACACACTAGATATCATGTCATTGTACTCAAAAAATGATGTCAAATGAGAACTTTTATCAATGAACAAAGTTCAAGCACAAGTTCCAATAACTGTCAATGAGAAACCAACTACATTTAAATTCAAATTGTAAAAAACGAAGTGCGTTTTTAATATGCCTCGAATCGGAAAGATAGAATTATTAAAAATGGAATCTGACGTTCTGGGCCAGATGCTAGCGGCAATTGTCTGCGTCGGTATGGGTTTTTTAGCTGTTGACGACGACGAGGAAGAGCCGAAAGTCAAGCGCTGTTTTTCGGTGGACGAGCTGAACTTAACTCGTCCCCAAGAAGGAATGCTCGCCAAATTAAATAATGAGCTCAGAGGCTTCCCAAGAAGTTTAAAAACTTTGTGAGAAAGACATGCTGGCGTCTATGGTTGCACCCTTAATCCAGAAGCAAAAAACGAATCGTCGAGACCCAATATCACCAGCTGAAAGACTTGCGGTGACACTAAGATACTTAGCTTCTGGGTCAAGCATGACGGACCTGTCGTTTGAGTATAGAATATCTTGTCACCTATAAGGCGCCACGCATAGTTTTTTGCATCTTTATTTTTGTACTCTAATATGCTAACATTCCACAAGCATTCGTAGATTTCCACATACTCGATATGCGTTTTTGTTGCATTATCTGACCAATGAATATTAATTTGACGCTTTTCTGTTTTCTGTTTATCGGTTTCTGTTTTTCAGCAAAAAGCCAATCGCGTCGCAACAGCAGGTTTATATATTTAAATACCTTTTTATTTCTCCTTTTCGCATTAAAACCAATTTTGTTTCACAAAAAACAATTACCGATTGTAAAAGGCAGGGGAGAATGGGAGGGTTGACGCCGTTGGGGTAGAGCCACTCGAATATTGCCACCAACAAATATATTTAAACTTTTGTTTAATGTGTCTCCTTCTTATTACCTAACTTCAAACAACCTATCAGTCTACACCTTCTTTAAGTTCGTGTACCAGAACTCGACTTTTAAATTTTTTGACTTGTGAATATTATACATAATTTTTTTCGTAATGACAAAATAAGTTTGGGGGAAATATCTTTGGTCAATTGCCCTTTTTTGATACAAATATGATTTTTTTGTAACAATTTCTTTTGGTTATGTGACGTCACCAAAAAAAAGTGAAATATGGGTGGTTGTGAGCCACTTTTGAAAAAAGTCGGTTTTTGACTTTCAAAGAGAATATTGCACTGACACGCAATAAAACAAAGGAAAAACTCTCCCAAAGAAGTAAAATATTAAAAAGGCAAACAAAAGAACAGCCACAAGCAAAAAAGTGCTCTTTATAAAAAAAAACGAGAGCGTAAGTTAAAGTCGGCTCTAACCCCCTTCGATATACCCGTTACTCATGAAAAAACATGTTTAACAGTGTTCATGCGTTCCTTAGTGTGACCATCCGAGAAATATGCAACATTTTTTAGGGTGGGAGCGGAGGTGGAGCTTGGTTCACTTGTTTTACTTCTTAACGAGAACCGTTCATCCGATCTTTATTATTTCTTCGGCAAATCGATTCATTTTGCTAATAACACTATCTCTAGAAGGTACAAATCATCTATATTTAAAATTGTAGTAGATATCATTTTTCTATCCCCCTAAAAATTTTCGAAATTCAAAAAATCACTTTTTTTCAATATTAAATAAAGAAACCTTAAACTTTTTAAAAACTAGTGAGGAGAATTTTTTTCATCTTTTTCCCCCCAAAAAAATACATATATAACACAAAAAAAATTATTTTTTTTTGAAGTAATTATCTAAAACAAACAAATCATATCACCACCCCACACTCTCTACTAATTGATTCATTCATGCTTTATGTGAATTTACACTAACTATATTATTCGACATATTCTCATGTTTCGAACATGTCAATTGAAAAGCAATTTACATTGAAAACATGGCAACATGAAGGCCTACTAGATTGTCATGTTGTCATGTGTCGAACAGTGTGAAGGCAGCCTTACAGAACTTGCCTCTCAATTGGTCCATGGTTTCATGTACCGTGTGGAATGTGGCACCGTCTTGTTGAAATCACATGTCAAGCAAGACCCATTCCTCTGCCGTTTGGGATTGGAAAACTTGACAATAATGTGTGTTGACTAGGAATCGAACAAAACGTATGATTGGTTAACGATTGCTGGGCCAGCCTACCTTTGGGCACAGATTCATATGAAATTTTCTATTTAACAAATCCATAAATATTGATGATTTTGTGTGAATGTTTTGCATTGATAAAAAGTACTAAAGCCATTGAATATCTTAAAGTATGCACTCAATTGCAGTCAGCAGAGACTCATCAGCAATCGAAAATCGTAAATCGGTAATCGGAATTATCTGCTGAATATGACAATTTCGATAATATAATTCAAATGAGTTGCAAGAGCTTTATAAACTTAACCAAACCAAAAATCACGTTTCAGTGGGAGTTTCGAGATCTAATTTCGGACCAAGAACATAGAGTATATTAAGTTTGTGCAAAAGTATGTAACAGGGAGAAGGAATCATTTTCGACACTATAAAGTATATATATTCTTTATCAGCATCAACAGCCGAGTCGATATAGCCATGTCCGTCTGTCCGTCCATCCGTATGAACAAATATATCTCAGAGATGGTAAGAGATAGAGGTTTGACATGTATGGAACAAATGCTACTCATACTTACAGGCAGATCAAGTTTATTTTAAATTTTTGCCACGCGTCCTCCCGCCCCTGCAATTACAAAAAAAACATCATATCTCCCACAGTTTTGTAGATAGATGATTCGTACCCTCTAGAGATAGTTAGTCTTTGGCAATATGTATCGATTTGCTGAAGAAATGATAAAGATCGGATGAGCGGTTCTTAAGTTATGAGCAAATAAGTGAATCACACCCCGCCACCTCCCTCCCATTTAAATTTTTTTTGATGTGAAACATCGTTAATTTCGGTACAAACGATTTTAGTAGGAGTAAAATATGATTTCAGCGTCACGTGACGCTGACGTCATTCATATTTTGTGTTGTTCTTTTGTGGAGTTTCCAGCAAACACACACTGACATAAAAGGATTGGCAGTTAGGGAAAGTGAAGAAATAGGACAGATGATGAAAAGGGGCAACTGGGTGGGTTCTGGGAAAGATCTGGGTGGGATCTGGCTGGGATGGTGGGCTCTCGTTAGAATTTGGCTGGGATCTAGGTGGTATCTGGTCGGGACCTGGGTGGGATCTGGTTGGGTTTTGGGTGGTTTCTGGAAGGGATCTGGGTGGGAGTTGGAAGGGATCTGGAAGGGATCTAGGTCGGATATAGGTAGGATCTGAGCGGGATCTGGGCGGTGATCTCTGGGCGGGTTCTGGGTGGTTTTTGGAAGGGATCTGGGTGGGATCTAGAAGGGATCTGGGCGAGATCTGGGTGAGATCTGGGTGTTCTGGTGGGATCTGGTCGGGATCTAAATGGGATCTAGCTTGGTTGGATCTGGGTGGGATCTGGATTTCTACTCCCCATTAATTTTCTTCTTTCGAAAGAGTGCGCTTGCTGATTTTTATAACATAGAGAGAGCTTGTGATTTGAAAATTAGCTCTTGAACTAAGCATCATGTTTCACATCAAAGACTCGTGAGTGCTAGCGACACTCACACCTTTTTTTTATATTTCTACATTTTTATAGATATTTACAAGAAAAATTTCATACAGAAAACCTTTCGACATTCATATATCAATGCTCAAATGTCCACTATTATCTACTTCCAGCATGTTTCTGACAGGCACATCCTTTTGGTAAACCAATTTATTCTTCATTTGCAAACCTCAATCTCTATTTACACGTTCAGTAAAAGCTTTCATTTGCTGGGTTTTTTCGAAGGAATGCTTAAAGCTACGTTTACATCTTAATTAAAGACAAAAAAAGTTCATAAATTCCAAAGGTTTTTGCAATCCAGGTGTTCTGTTGCATTCAGATTTGCTCTTTTTCTTCTCCGAAATCGGACGGCCCAATTGGCAAGCAAGAAAAATGAAAATTGAATTTGCCCAGCAGCATTGTTTGCCGGGCACTGTCATTAATTTGCACTCGGCTTTCCGCCATTCCTCTGGAAATACGTGCACTAATGGATGCACGTGGAGGGAGTAAATATGAGAATTTTACCACACATAATGGCTGAAAAGCGTCAATTGAACAAGGCTAATGGAGGGGGAGGTAGGAAAACTAATAACATTCTTATATGGCCACAATCACAGAGATGGATGACATAAAAAATGAAGCAAATCAAGGATTTCAGTTTTTCTTTAAAAATTATACCAGCTAAAGTTTGGCATTTTTCAATTTCTTTTGATTGATGGCTTTGATAGATTCCCAAGAATTTTCCTGTCTTTGTCTTTGCTTCTTATTGATTCTTTTAAACTTGTTGTTTGACCTTACTACACTTTGGTTCAGACCGGACAATAACCTCACTTTCCACTGAATCAATAGCCATAATTTTGGGCTGGCCCTCATAAATTTTAGCCACCATATCTCTATATTATATGCTGGCCATAAATCTCACTACTGTCGCCTTGTTTTTTTTTTTATTTTTTTCTTACCATTTATTAAACGGTCTATCTTGGAGGGACATGTGCGAATTGCTTGAACGCAACAGACTGAAGAGAAACAGAGGCGAGAACAAAAAATATTTTTTTTAATTGTTGCCAAACAACTTAAGCGTCTTTTGTTGGCTCCAAGCCACACACACACATATAACGGAGGCCATTTAAATGCCTTCGCGGAAGTTGTTAAAGAAAGCAACAAAAGGCAGGAAACTGTGGTGAATTCTTTGGACAAATAAACGCAAAAAAAAATACAAAAACTTAGTCTGATTGATCATTTGGTATCAAAACAGCTGGGGGCTGTGGGCTTCTTAATCCAGATTTGGCTCCCTGCTTTCAAACCAAAAACAATGTGTGAGACAATCAAATCTGCGGGACTTTGTTGTGGGCAATGAAGAAAAAGTAACAAAAGAGATAAAATTGTTTGTGTATTTCGCATGGGTAAGTGCCGTGTGCTGGGTTTGAGTGTGTAATGCTTGGGAATCTCTCATCTTGAAAAACTGTTTTATGTAACCCGTCGCGTTCGGTATAGCCTTTATCAATATGGACTTTATCAGTATAACTGATAATGAAGGGAGACATATATTACTTTTGACTTTTGAACTCACCCCAGCCCTCCATTTCCCCACTTTACTGGTAAGTTTTCTAAAATTGGAACATAATTTTTCCATTTATTTGTTCTAAAGAGATTAGAAACGTAATTATATTTAGATGGGCTTGAAAACAAGAACTGGCCTTTATGCGATTTTTCTATTGAATTGTCCAAATTTGGAGCATACTTTCTCCATTTATTTGTTCCAAAGAGATTACACATATAATTTTATTCAGATTGGCTAGAAAACCACAATTGGTTCCCGGCTTTGCTTATGGGTTTTTCCAAATTGGAACATGGTTTTTATTTAAAAGACTTACCACCGGAATTTTATTCAGATCGGCTAGGAAATAAAAATTGGCATAGAACTCCTTCCCAAGACTCCTTTTTTCCCACCTTAGGCGTGAGTTTCCAAGGCCATTTATTAGCCGCATAGAGCTTACAAACCGAATTTCATAATGATTTAAAAAGACCGTTTGGCATTAAACTCACTCCCGCAACCCATTTTACACCGTTCGGCGTAAATTTTCCAATATTGGGAAATTGCATTACCCATTATTTCGCATACTATCCTTACAAACAGAGTCTTAACTCATTAGGATGAAAAATAGTGATTTCCAGAAAATCGCAATCTGTTTTTTTCTCTTTAAAGGTTAGAAATAAATCTTATAAAAAAATTAATTTATGAATTTTAAATATTTCAACATATTGCACAACTTTTTTAAGGTTGGAATAAAGAAAAAAAAAAAATATTAAAATTTAAAAAATATTAATAATAATTAAAAAATTTAAAAATAAGTTTTAAGAAATGACTTTTTTTTTAATATTTTTAAATTTAAGAAACATTTTTTTTTTTTCGGTGCGTCACTCGAGTACAAAATTTTTAAACATTGCACAAATTAAATAATTTTTAGGGTTGGAAAAAAGCTCTCAAAAAAAGAAAATTTAAAAAACAATTTTTTTAATTTTTAAATTTTTTTTTTTTATTTTTTTAATTTTTCCGGTTTTTAGGTAAACAAAATTAAAAAAAATTTTATTAAATTTTACGTACACTTACATTTTGAGCCAAACCTCTACTCAGAAAATGGAGCCAAGCAAAGTATGCATCGAAAATTTATTGAATTTCCAACAGTTGCTTAAAACATTGTTCTTAAATCGTTTAAGTAGTTTGAATGCAAAGAACAAAAATATTTAAAATAAATAATTTTTTGCTCGGAAACAATCGAAATTTATTTTTTAAGCATTTAGAAAATATATAAAAACAATAAATCAAAATTTTTTAATTGCTTCTTCTTAAGAATCGGGTTTTTTCGAAGAAAATAAGGTGTTGGTAAAGAAAATCTATGGAACAACACCGAATTGATATTCGATGATCGCAAAAGATCAAAGCAAGGAAGTATATCGGCGTTTTGAACAAGCCCATTAGTAAAATCTCGCAAGTTTTCACAGATTTCGATACGGTTCATCTCACTACGGGTTTTGTTATTTAAAACTGTATCAAAAGATAGTTTCTCAGAGGCAATAACTTCTTTGTGGGGATATCTTCGTTGAGACAAACTAAAAACAACTTTAATTTTGGTGCTGACATGGCGCTAAAAGTCCAACAAATGTTCATAAGCAATAAGGAAGGGGAAAAATAAAGATCCTTCGCTTGACACCAGTATGAGTTTCAAATGTACTCAGAAATTTTTTTCTCCTGTCCAAACGGCGCTTTTCGTGCTTTTATATTTTCTCAACAAAATTGACAGTTTTTGTTGACATTGCCATTTGATATAGCTTGTATAACAGTAAATTGCCTCAGAAAAAAAAAAAAATATATTAAAAAGGAAAAAAAAAAAATAAACCTTTTTTTTACAAATTCGATGGACTATTGAAGCCAGATTGTATATATTATCGATCGTTGAGTAATTTTGTCTGAATCCGTCTTGATATTCATTTAACTTCCCATTGTTTTTGACCCACGTTGCCAAACGATCGTTAATTATCCCAAAAAGTATCTTTGCAGTCACAATTCATAAATGATATTCCGCGATATTGACAGGATCATTTGGGTCTCCTTTTTTTTAATATTGGAAAAATCAGGAAGGTCTTAAAACAATAAATAACATTTTTCCCATCCAATATAAGTTTCTCCAGAAAGTCGTTCGAAGCATTTTCAAAGAATTCATAAGGTAATCTGTCAATACCAGGGGCTTAATTGGCTTTCGTTTTCTTTGTTAGCATATTTCTTATTTCCGCCTCAGTAATCTGCCTATCTAGTTCTTGATCTGTTACCATATTAGGGGCGTATTGGATCCAAGAGGTATTTTGTGAGAAGTTGAGTGACTGTGAAAGTATGTTTGAAAGTATTGCGCTGTTTATGGTGTTCCCATTTTCTACAGGGCGTTTCTTATTTCTCTTGCCAATGCCCGCCAATCTTTGCTATTAGGAGTGCAGTTGATTTTGACGTTTAAAGATTTGTAGTAAGTTTCCTTTTTTGTGGCGCCGATCATACCATATTTGAATAAATAGAGGAATAAAGGAAAAGAATTTTTCCTTTTTGTAAATTTGATGGTCAGCTTGATTTTGCGTCTTCTTATTATCTTATTATAATTACCTCATTAAAAAATGCGTTAAGATTAAGATTCTTTTACTTTTGCCGACAGACGACTATTAAGTCATTGTTAGTATATTTATTTACCCAAAAATTTAAAATATATTTTTTCGAAACACTTCAAATAAAGAACAAATACATACATACATATTAGCAGGTGATCTTTAAGATTTTAAAAAAAAAGGCACTCACACTGACAACAAGATTTAAAAGCTACTTGAACATTTGTGAACATTTTTAGTTTTGCTCAAGGAAAGGCAGGTCATCTCAAACCAAGTTTCTCGTCAATCGAACGAAAAATAGTTTTTAGCATTCAGAGTTTTGGGCATTTTCACGATGTGGGGTCGCATTTTTTGGACAATGAAATCGCATATGAATTAGAATTCTATCCTTCTTCTATCTCCAGATGAAAAACGTTTATTTCAGGCAGAATTTTCCCACAATTTTTCCGCTTTTCGAAACTCCTGTAAATTTTTCAGCCGTCTATCTCTTACCATTCGGGCTGGGCGTAGATTGCCAATCAGTCAAAACAAAGTCTTTTGTTTTATATAGACATGACGTAAACAAATTTTCGTGACTTTTCATGCACAGCTCGACCATGCTCGAAACTTAAGTCAAGTATTTATTTTTTTGAAATTTCCTTTAATATTTTCATCTTTATTTTCAATCAAAATTTTCACCTAAACCAAACAATTTCAAGCATGTTTTTGATATTTTCCAAAACTTTGGTTTCACTAATTCTTGGCCCATCAAATATTTTGTGGAAACATTTCTGTTTCACTGCCCTTGACCGCTAGAACTTTTTTTTTTATATTTTTCTTTCTGAAAATGTTTACACATTTGCAACTTTGAGAACAATATGAAATCGAACAAAGACTTTTTCAAAAAATTCGCCAAAGTAAAACAAATATTTCGCTCTTTTGTTTTCATTGGCTGACATAAGCGGCTTTCACAATAAAAAATGTGCGTATATTTTGGCATACAAAAATTTTATTATTAGTTTGGTCCAAGCTCTCACTTGCGTTGTACGACAAGGCCTAGAGAAAGCCGACTAAAGGCTAAATATTTACAGCAGAAGTCAACAGGAATAGCAGCGGCAGGGAAATTTTAACAGAGAGAGAGCGATGCTGCTAAAGGACCAAGCAACACGTGCCACAATACTGTTAATTTCTCTTAAATGTTTGCCACAAAATGTTCACAATTTATTTTATTAAGCCTCGAACAAGTCTGGGCTAGCCACAGGTGTGACAGGAGCCAATTATGTTCTAGCTGTAACTGAACAACCTCAAGGAAATTGCCTGCTGCAGACAAAATGTACTTGACACATAAGTTAAATACAAATCCTTGATCCTGGCCATCATTCTTTGTAGTAAAGAAATGTCAACGACTTGCACATAACTCTAGATAATTCAGTTATGATGATTGCAGGCGAATGAACCTGTTAACCATACATGACCCATACACCACAACACGAAACTTTTCTTCTTCTTTTCTTTTTTTTTGTTGTGTGCCAACTTAATTTGGCCTGTTAAGAGTGCCAAGTAGTATACAAGTCAGCGACATTTATGGATCAGAAGGAGGGCTAAGGACCATCAAAAGGTTAATGCCATTTGGTTTGGAATGGTAGATAAAGTTGAGAATGTGTGACAATTGCTGGCACAAATTATTATTTTCATATCAATATTAATGGGATTGAGCACCAAAGAGATATCAATTTGATATAAGAAGAGTAAACGACCTTGAGATATTTGATATATCAGTCTATCAAGTAATGAGGGGAGGGCTGTTAGCTGTATTGGCTGTTGGCTTAAAGTATTTTTATATTAAACTCTTAATATTTTGTGTCTGATATATTATTATTATACAAGAATTTATTTTAATTGGCAATTTACGCACCGCCTAAACGGCTCTAGAACTGGGGTTTGTAAGCAAATTCTGGCGGAAAAATGGAGGAAAGTCATTATTTTTTAGCCAAACTGATTAAATTCGTATGGACCCATAAAATCGATATTTCCATAATTTGGAAAAAAAAATTAAGAAAAGAATTTGGTAGAAGGCAAAAAGAGACCTAAGACGCACAAAAGAAAAGGGAAAATAGAAGAGAAAGGATAAAAAAAGAAAAAAAACCGTTAGTTGGTAGTACCAGTGTGATCATCGGAACGATCGGTGGAAAAAGTAGTTTTAGTGATAAAAGCTTTTTTGTTTTCCATGCAACCGTCTCCAATCCTTGTATTTATAAGTTTTCTTTGCTTTCACGTAATTCCACCATGATTTATGAAAATCCGACAACTATATAATATAGCTCCCTGCTCGGGCGCCATGAATTGTTTTTTCACAATAGTTTTTATGAAGTAAACCGAAACTTTTTGCACACCGGTGCGTGTTCTGGTTCGAAAGTAAATAGATTAAAAAAATTTAGGCCATGATCCGGCTCGAAGGACCCAAAAAACCCCAACCGAACCGACTCTGTGGGGTTCTGTTGCGGACCGGTTTGCAGATTTGTTAAACATCAATTAAATTGGAATTTTTACTTCTGTTTAAGAAAAACAGACGGAAATTAGAGAACAAAATTAAATAGAGAAAATATAACTATGAAAAAGTAGAAAGAAATTAAGCAAAAGGAATAAAAACTAAAGGCAGGCAGTGACAGTAATGCTAAAAAGTATCAAACTTTTTAAGAAAAGTCCCCAATTGTACCTCTTCACACTTACAGTGGGCAAAGCTACTTATGTAAGAAGGTAGCGACTTTCATACTCTCTTTTACTCACACAAAAGTCTCCTCCAATTACTTACAAAATGTTTACATTGTTTCCATTTTGTGTGCCAAAACACACAAAATGCGTGTTATTTAACTTCGCTTATTTCGTATTGATAAATCAACCATGCACAGAAAAGTCCAGCAACTTCAATTGGAAAATTTATTACTTTTCCATACAATTGTCAGCTTTCATGAATGCCAAATTCAATTTGCAAACTTTGTTGGTGTTATAAAATATTGAACAGAAAACGTGAGTTGACTTTGGAGATGGAGAAGCTAATTTAAGCAGCGCAGTTTCATTTTCAAAGTTTGCCCAAAAATAAGGATCCTTCGCTGCAGTCAATTGAGTGCAATGAGACACAAAGTCAGACAGCATAGCATCAACCGGGCCAAGGTGTTGGCCCACAAATGGCGTCTACCTGGCTGGCAAATTGCAAGTGCATCTGCAGCCACAACGGCTTAGGATTCAAGGCACGTACAGTAATGACAACCCATTGAGTTACCGCCCAATAATAGCCATTAATCAATAAGCCCCAGCCCAAGACCGCCGCTGACACGGCAACTTCAAAAGCTGGACTATAAATAGTTGGCATTTACGAGTATTTCGCACGCATTTCGCCTGATTTGATTACCCATACCAAACTGATGAATGACTTCAGATTCAAGTATTTGTGTCCATTTGACAACTTAATACGTGTCGGTCAAACGATTTGGAAAATTGATTGTGCACCGCACATAGTAGTGGGTAGTATCAATAGCCAACAAACAAAATGGCCATGCAATAAACCATTCAGCAAATGCAATCAACAAATAAATAAAAAGCTGGGAAAATGTCAAGGCAAAAGCATTGGTACGGTTTCTTTTTTATTATCAGCGAATCGATTTGGCGGCAATGGAAAGATTTTTGGACATTTTTGTAACAACCAGAAGTGGTTAGCTATTTTCCGACAGAAGGCGGTGTTTAGGGTATGAAAAATATATTAACAAACTGTACTAATCCTTTCGTTTTCTGTCATGAATGTTTTATGTCAGTCATATATAGGCATTTTCGAACTGATGTGACGTTACGTTTGTACAAAAAATGATTTGTAATCATATGAAAATCTGGGATTTTTTAATAGATTGTTTTATATTTGGCTAGCACTACAATCAGCAAAAACAATCACATCAATTGAACATAAGAAGTTAAAGATATAAGCAAAAATATGTGCTGGCGTGACGTTACAAAAAACGGAAGTGGATTTGGGTTTTTTTTAGAAAATTGCACAGCTCTGCGAATTGGACAAAGCTTTTAGTATTCGAATTTTTTTTAGTAGGATTTTAAATAACACAAGTTTATTTTCCAGATTATTATTGTTCAAAAATATTTTCTCAATTTTTTGACGTTACTTAAATTTGCTCATTATATTTATGTTGTTTTATTTATAATACTAACTGCCAAATCACTCTATCTTTTCCGTTTAGCAGTGATGATTGCCAATCAGTAGTGAATCAGTGATCACTCAGACACTTTTTATATTTATAGAGATAAAGCAAAAATTAAAGTTAATTAAAATCACATAGTTTCTTATGGTGTCTATACGTATTCAAATGAGATCTCTAAATGGGTTAAAAATAAATTAAAGATTCGCTTAGCTTAGTTCCAGAGTTTAAAACCGAAACGAATGACGATTGGGGTTACGGTTACTGTTTTGGCCAATTGCTTTTTTCCGGTTACGGTTACATTACGTTTGTGGTATATCGGTTACGGTACAAATTACGGTTATTAATCTAAATATCTGTTTCGGCCAACCACGCAGAAAAAGTTTAGCAGAAAAAGCGGCCCCATTTATAATGTCATTTATTCAGTAAATGTACTAAGTTATATCTTATACAAGATTATTCAGTTTTTTTATTGTATTTTAACCCACTAAAAAAAAAAATAAATAAAATAATATTTTTTTTTATATTAAATAAATTAAATAGATTAAACAATTAAAAACCAGATAACCAAAAAAAAAAAATAAAAAAATTACAATAAAAAAAAAAAAAACCAAAAAAAAAGAAACCACACCACAAAAAATAAATAGAAAATTATTACCTCGCAATAAAAACTAAAAAAAAAAAACAAAATAAAAAAAAAAAAAAAATGGGAATATATAAAATTTTTATTTAAAAAATTAAAAATTCCACTTAAAAATAACGTTATTAAAAAATTTTAAATAGGGAAAAAAAAACCAAACATTTATTTCGTAGAAAATTTTCTCTTCCTTTTTATAAATTTTGGTTTTGCGGGGTTCTCTTTGCTCTGGTTTTTTGTCCCCGATTTAAATGTATCACCAATTTTTTGCTCCAACCTATGGGGTTTTATCACAATTTTTTACAATTTTACATATTATTCGACGGGATTTGGTGGATTAAAATAATTTTTTGAAAACAAATAACAACCAACCGAAAACGAACCAGTTTATCAACCATCGTGGAAACAACAACCACACCCCAACATTAAAAAAACCCCCCCTTTAACAATTAAATGAGACCAAAAAAATTAATACGAATAATGTGAAAGAAAGCACAATTGAAGAGAAACAAGGGTGGGTAGAGTTTTATAATAACGGTTAGTAAACACCACCCAAATGGGCATAATTACGATTCACCACCCATATTTAGTTTTTTTACTTACAAATTTATTAAAAATAACCCCCCCAATACCTTTTCCAACTAGGGCAAACAAAACTATATTGAAAAATAAACAAAAAACAATTTTTAACACAATTTGTATAATAAATGGGGTAAAAAACAAAGTCCAATTTTGTTCACAAACATGTTCCATTTTTCCAAAGGGGGTGGGTAAAAAAAATTTTACCTTTTTGTTACCCTACTTTGTTTATAGCAAAAAACGCGAGAAAAAATAAAGCACTTAAATAGCTGGGTCAATAAGATATTAACCCAAGAAAAATGGCCTCATACACATATAAAGAAAAAAAGACATAAACAAACTCAATTTCTTAAAACAAGAAAAAGTAACCAAAATAGAAAACATCAGCACTTTGATCGTGGTCTTCACATTGCTACAAAATAGGGAAAATCGGAACTAAGAAAAACAAGCAAAAAAAGAATACCGACCAAAACACCAAACGAAAAAAAAAAAAAGCAATGGCTTCATTTTCGATAGAACGCATGAGTTATCGGCAGATGTACAAACGTTTAAGTTACAAGTTTGGAGAAAATAATTACTTTAGGGAAGACTATGGCACTTTAAATATTTCCTATATTTGCAGAGCAAGAACAGAGGTACTGGCGCTTAACTACTCACCGCACAGACGTGTTGAAAATGAGCTGTGCAGCCTTTGCAACATGAGAGCACGCGAAGATGTGATCCACTTCATAGCAGTCTGTCCAATCTTGAACGAACTGAGGATCACATTGGAAGAGCTTATATCAGTTTTAAACGGGCAATCTTGGAGAGTTTTTAGCAAAATACCTTTTGGATGCTCACAAATACAGGGCAAGAATCCTACAGGAAGCATTTTAAAAGAGAATTGTGTTATTTTTTTCTTTGTTTTTTATTAACTGGTGGAGCCCGGGACTCCATCCTGAGGAGTGAAAGATCTACTATCTCGCGACGAGCGGGGAAGGTAGGTGGTTGCTCAGAAGGAAGGGCGTTAGGCTCTAGCTTGTTAAAAATGTGAATTGTATAATTTAAATTTAAGACTAACGGAAAAATGCCTTGCCCTTATATATTTAATGTTCTATGAATAAATAACTTCTACTACTCTACTACTACTACAGGGTCCGGAAAGTAATTGGACTGATTTTCTTGCGCCGCGACTTACTTTGGAGAGTGCGCTACGACTCGGAGCGGTAGAAAAACGAGGGCGTTCCAAGCTAACAAACGAGAGGCTGTGAGTGGTGCAAGCCGGCGAGAGGTAAGCGATTATATTCTGTGTGAAACTCGGTAACTCTGCAACAAAGAAGTTTGATATGATCAAGCAGGCTTACCCAGCTGTTGCTTTAGCAAGAAGTGGTGTGTTTCGGTGGCACCAGGCCTTTTTGGAGGGCCGGGAAGAGGTCGCCGATGAAGACCGTGCTGGAAGTCCTTCGACTATAACAAACACCGACAATGTGACTCGTGTGCGCAAAGTTTTAAACTCGGACCGTCGACTAAATATTCGTTTAATTGCTCAGATGTTAAATTTACCGAATTCTGTGGTTCATGACATTGTGACGGAGCATTTGAACATGCGCAAGGTGTGCGCGATGATGGTCCCAAAAGTGAACTTGAAAAGTGACTTCTTGTGAACAGCTACCTGACCAAGGCCGGCATTCCAACGCTCAGATATATCCATTTTTGAGAACATGATTGGAGTTAATATTGTTACGTTTTCAAGAACATTTTAAACTCAACTGGGAAAAAAATTTACCTCAAATTTGGGTGGCACAGGGAACGGGGACATAATCTTTTAATTGGAAGTGAAAGGGAGGCAAGACTCCTTCACCCATATATTTGATGGGAATCACAAACATCGCTTTAACATTTCATTTAAGTTTTTCAGAAAAACACAGAAAAATTTGTTCGGCTTGACTAGGAATGCACAAGACCGCAGCATATTCAGCCGTTCCACCCTTTTGCAGATTCACATCTAGAATTTCACAGCCTGCATAATTGAAAAATTTAAAATTATACAACAAATTCTGACAATGGGAAAACAATTCTTTAAGCGGTGTAGGCAGTATTTGCGTTGTGGTCTTTACTGCTTAAACGAAGAATCTACTTATTAAGTTTTAAATTTTTGTTAAAACCATTCTCTTGCCTAGCCTAGAGCATTTTCTCTTCGTTGACACCTAATCACAACAATTTTCACTTCTCCAATTCATTTTTATTCCCTTTCGTTTTGCTACCAAAGCCACTTTATTCCACTCGAGTGCTCGTGCTTGTCATGGCAATGTACATAAACATTTGGCAACGCTTTGGTTCTCTGCACTTTTTCTTCATTTTTTCTGTGGTTTTCCCTTAGCCATTTATCTAATATTTTTTTGTTATTTATTTTTGAAACACAAAAAAAAAATAAACACATAAATAACCACGAAATTAAGCAGCTGCTGAAATTGGAAAATGCTTTGTCACCAGGAAAGTTGCTCCAGAGAGTTTGTGTCCAGCGTCCACCTTGCGGCCACTCAGGTAATTAGCAATTTATATAGCTTTATTCTGCTGGAGCCACAATTGGGTCATAAAAACATAATTTTCCAAACGCATCAGCAAAAAGTGTTGCCACCTAATAATATTATCTAAGCGTGATTTATATTTCAATACGCAGCTCATAAATCTGAGCAAAGTGAGAAAAATAGAGAACTGGAGGTCATCATTAATCAACAAAAGTGCCAGGTTTGTATATCAAGACCGACTGGAATATACACTGTAAGAAGTGGAAGTATGAACATGCCCCCCGGATGAATATATCTGCTCATAATTACGTACATTTCAGGCAGCTCACTCGACACTTTGACCTTTTGGCCACAATGTCCGCTCGTTAGTCAATGTTCGGCAATTTGTTATGAATCAATAATAAATGTAAATAACATAATAAGCAACAAGAAGAAGCACAACAACTGATGAGACTCCTCTTGCTGCTGCTGCTGCTGATGATGATAATAATGGCCTCATCTAGGGCAAAACAAAGTGAAATATGGCAAAATGTAACGAAACATGCGCTCATTCAATACCAATTTTCCGCCACATCATGGCAGATGGCCATTCCGCACGGACTTTAAATGTGGTGCAAGTAAGTAACGTTTCTGCAAACAAATCCTGTGCAATTTAACAACTTGATGGTGCCTGAAGTTTGTGGCAGTCCACACATGTTTTTGCCAAGTTTTTCCTGGCTAATTATTCCATTTGTTGTGTGTGCTGCCTTGAGGGGGTTAAGCTCACATGGGGCGTGTGTATTCTCACAGGGCACCGCCGCCTCCCGGCGCCTTATTTTTATACCCTTGGGGGGAGTTTATAAAAGTTCTGCTGTTGGTAGTACACAACAGGAGGAAGCCTGTCCGCCCGCATAAAATATTTTTATTCTGCATGATGAGGTGAGGCGAAATAGCTATGTCTGTCCGTCTGTCCGTCTGTCCGTCTGTCCGTCCGTCCGTCTGTCCGTCTGTCCGTCTGTTTTTTTGTGCTTTTCTCCTCCGTCAGTAACACAACTATCACCACCCTTTGTACCACGACTTCTTTAGATATAATTCCGCTCCACATTCGGCCGGAGCCGACCGGGACGACTAACGAAAACATATGCCAGCGGTAGGATCGGTGAATAGTAGTTTAGGTGCTAGAAACTTTTTTTTTTGTTACGCTTGCGCTCGCAAAAACACCACTTATTCATTTTTTTTTTGGCTTCCCATATTTCCAGCCATTTTTTGGAAAACGGGCAACCAATGAATTAAGGTGGCCAACCAAAAATAGATCTGAGAAAAAGTTTTGAAAAAGTTTTTTGTTTTCAATGCTATCGCTCCCAAACTCGTTACTGATCAATTTGATATGCTAACACACAATTGTGTTAAGTCTGATCCAAATCGGATGAATATAGCATATAGCTGCCATAGGTGATCGGTCGAAAAAATAGTTTTAGTGAGAAAAACTTTTTTGTTTTCAATGGTAGCGTTTCACTTATAAATTATGTTAACTGTCTTAACACAATTTTGGAGAGTTTGATCAAAATCGGATGTGTAAAGTCATACCATATAAAAACTGGCAGAAATATATCATGCTCCAGGAGTATATAAACTTCGGTCGAGCCGAAGTTAGCTTTCCTCTATTTTTTGCTTAAAACCTGGCAAAAACTTTAGGCCAATTGCTCTTGGCTTACCACTGGCCCCTGGCCCAAATTCAATTCCGCTTATTGGTTACCGTTTTGTGCTACAAGCTTCTACACTTGCCAGAGGAAAAAATATTTTACGAAACTGCCAAGCGTTGAGCTATAAATTTACCAGGAAAGAAAAGTTTTTTTTGGGGGACACCAAAACTGTTCGGAAAAAACATTAATTGGTAGGGCTTATTTCAAATGAAAGAATCCACAAGTTAGAAGCTGGGCAAGGTGAGCTGGCATGGTGGGTGTGTGAGGGGTGCAAATTTACTATTTGGATGGGGGAGTTGAAAAGATAGAGAGGAGAAAATTTAAATATTTAATCCTTTCTGATATTTCATAATTAATCATAATTTCTTGAAGTCCTTCGAGTCGGATGCTTAAATTTAATTAACCTAGTCTAGACATTGGTGAGTGGGTCATTTCTTTAACTCACACCCTAAATATAAAGAGATGGGGGTCACCCTCCTTAATAAAATTTTTTACCGCAGGAAAAACTAAAAGGCTAAAGCAAAACTGGCGCCTGGGTTAAAATTTTTTTTACTTTTACCTTACTTTCTTCGTTGTAGATGCGATTTCACAGTAAAATAAATAAAAATTGTTTATTTTAGTTCCAAAAAAATCCTTAAATATCTTTAATATTCGAGATCGATTGGCTCGGACTGAGAAGGCATTCTTTCCGCACGGGTGGTTGCTTGATTTAATCTTGATTTATCTGTCGGTATATTTCGTGCTATAGTTACGCTTCGCTAATTGTTTACCGCCTGTACAAATTATACAGGGTGCCACAGAATTCACTTTCGCTCTAAATTCGCTCGAATTTGATTTCGCCCCTGCCACAGAGCCTGTTTTCGAGGATTTGCAAATCGCGCACTCTTGAGTCAGCGATTTGCTTAAAAAATAAGATAAAAAAAAAAAGGTTGTTCAATTTGTGAATAATCTACATCAAAAAAATTAAACATTTAACATGTTAAGTTTATTAAATAAGCATTTTACTAAATCGCTAGTAAAATCGCTAGTTAAATCGCTAGTGAAATTGGTCATTCACTGCAACTCACCAAATCGCTAGTATTTCAGTGGTGCCACCTTTTAACATTTGAATTTCGAAATTAATCGAACTTCGTTTTAAAGTTAATACAATAGCGATTTTTGTGTTAAAACAAAGATAAAAAAATAGAGGAAAGCTAACTTCGGCTCGACCGAAGTTTATATACCCTTGGAGCATGATATATGCTGCCAGTATGTTATATGGCTATACGATATAGTCATCCGATTTTGATCAAACTTGACTCTAAAATTGTGTTAAGACGATAATATGTTATAATCTGGAACGTTACCATTGAAAACAAAAAAGTTTTTCTCACTAAAACTATTTTTTCGACCGATCATTCCTATGGCAGCTATATGCTATAGTCATCCGATTTGGATCAAACTTGACAGAATTATGTGTTAGCATATCATATTGATCAGTAACGAGTTTGGGAGCGATAGCATTGAAAACAAAAAAGTTTTTCATACTAAGACTTTTTTTCAGACCTATCTTTTGTATGGCAGCTATACTATATAGTTGCCCGATTTTGATAAAACTTGCTGAAATTATGTGAAAGCATAGAAAACTTATAAATACGGGGGTTGGGAGCGATAGCATTGAAAACAAAAAATTTTTTCTCACTAAAACTACTTTTTCAACCGATCGTTCCTATGGCAGCTATATGCTATAGTCATCCGATCCGGCCGGTTCCGACAAATGTGCAGCGTATTTATACCAAAAGACTTCGTGCAAAGTTTGGTTCGAGATAGCTTTAAAACTGACGGAGGAGATAGCATAGAAACAGACGGACGGACGGACGGACGGACGGACGGACGGACGGACAGACGGACATGGCTATATCAACTCAGCTCGTCATGCTGATCAAGAATATATATACTTTATGTGGTCGGAGATGCTTCCTTCTGTGCGTTACAAACATCTGGACAATTTTAATATACCCTCTCCAAGGGTATAAAAATTAGATTAACTAGCAATAATTTTTCCGTTGATCTTTTGCTTAATTATTGTGCAATTTGTAAATCGATTGCTGCCAATCTGAGTTGAATAAAGTGGCAACGCCGACGCCAAAGTAATGACGAGAAGCCGCTCAAATGTTGGTAAATTTTATTATTCTTCCGAAATGGTTATAATTAAAATTAATTATAAAGGGGAAAGCATCGAACAGATGTCCAGAGCGAAATTTGCTTGGCTTTTATGAAGGAGCATAAGGACTTGGCCCTCAATCTCACAATGGGCGACAGGGAAGTTGCGGCTGCAGCCTGGAAAGAACTGACTTTAAGTCTGGCCAACCTTTCCTCCGATTGCTTGAATTGAATAATGCGTGGCCGGCCAATGTTATTTTCGAGCACAGCATCATTACCCCTATGATTTTGCCTACGTATATCGTCTGACTTAGAAAGACGGTCAGATGCGGATCAAAGACGGGTGCACTCTAGCGTCTCCTTACGGATTTGCTTCTTCCCTTAATCGTCGATTGCCATCTGTCGTGCGAGAGGCATTTATTTAATTAAAGCAAATCTTTTGCTTACATTTACGTTCGCCGTTCTCTCGTAACCGTACAGCAGCTAGAGTTGCAAGGTATCATTTTTATTTTGGCGGGCGGAAAATTTGAATTTTTTGTGTGGGAAATAAAAAAATTTAACTCAGTTAAAGAAAAATAAGTTTGTTTTGTTTAAAAAAGAACTAACCAAATAGCTTACATTTCAAAATATTAGTCAAAAACGCATGAAAAGGCTTAATCTAAGTTGCACTTGCGGGGTGGCTACCCTACGCAGTCAAGTTCGAAAGGGTTTGTGAACAAGCTAAAAAAATGAAATCGCTCGAAGTTCTGTGGCATGGCGAAAATATTCGAGCGATTTGGCAAATCGCTAGAAGCCAAATCGCTAGTGAATTCTGTGGCACCCCTGATAAAATAATTTTAAAAACAATAAAAAATTAAAAAAATCACAAAAAAAAAAAAAAAAAAAAAATATAAAAAAAATATTTTTTGGTGGTAAGATTTTTTAAAAAAATAATAAATTTTATAAACTAAAAAAAAAACCAAAAAATTTTAAAAAAAAAATAAAAAAAAAAAAATAAAAATTAAAAAAAAAAAAATTTTAAAAAAAAAAACCAACCTAATAAAAAGTAAATTTAAAAAGGTAAACGTACATACATATATTGTTGTCGTCGTTTGCAGAAACATATGTTAATAACAATTGTAACTCTTTGGACATGACACATACCATGACACTGTGACCGTGTCTGGTTTTGCAAGATGACGCCTCAATTCAGAAGAGGCGTTTTGACGAATGCGAATACATCTATATGTACCTGATGCTTCCCCCTGCAAATGATAAAGGGATCGAACCATCAGGACAAGAATGCGTTTGTCCTTTGCGACGGACGGAACCAGATAAGTATGTGTTCCAGTTACAGCATTACAGTGTCTTCTGATTACACAACATTCGTTTGGACAAGGAGCATGCATATAGTGAGCATAGCATTAATAGTGAGTTGCCAAGGGCGTAGCCATTGGCGGGCCAATGATACTTTAAATTTGACCCTTGAAATATCAAAATTAATAAGTCCTAGTTTCAAATTAATACAAAAATGTGTCAACCTGTTAAAATTTAGTATCAATTTGATATCCCCGATATAGTACGAAAGGAAATACCTCCAAGCAAATAAGAATATAAGGCCCGGTGTTATAACAAACAAAATGAATACTTTATAAATCTGAAAGTAGAGCTCTACAACGCACATAATTCAAAAACTTATTGGTCAATTCTGAAGTTTATAAATAGAAACCCAATCATTAGGAAAATTCAAGTTGACGCCTCCTCCTAAGCTCAAAATTTTAACAACTACTGTGGAATTCAAACTCGGAAATACAAATACAATATGCTTTGCCAAACACGGTTTCAACTGACCTAGATAGATGCATCTCTATATCGGAAGTTAACGAGGCCATTGGCAACTTGAAAACTAATAAAGCGCCAGGGGATGACAGAATATCTGCTGAATTTTTTAAAAACGCGACTCCAAACTTCATAGAACTGCTAACACACGCCTACAATATTATGTACAATCAAGGGACCTTCCCAGACTCCTTCAAGCGTAGCATTATATTCCCAATTTATAAAAAGGGAGACCGATCTAACGCCAGCAACTACAGGGAATTTCAGAATGGATTTCGAAAGGGCAGCATCTTGGTTCTAACGTCAATTGGCTCAGTCTTATCTACAGTCCAGAAAAAGTTAAATATATTTTTTATTGATTTTAAAGCAGCATTCGATACAGTGAATAGAAGAAGTCAGTTCTACAAACTGAGCAACATCGGGCTATTTACTAAAAGCTCAAGGCAATATTTCAGCTGTACGACAATAACACAGCATCGGTTTGGGACGGTTCCAGATTTTCTGATTGGTTTAACACTAACGGTGAAGTTAGGCGGGGGCTGTATTTTAAGTCCACTTTATTCTCCCTTTATGTTGACGACATCACACATGCCCTACCAAGGAGGGGGTTACCTTTGCTGGACAACTGTTCAAAGTGTTGATGTATGTGTCTTTTTGCCGCTTCTCCGCAAATGCTTCAAGAAATGATTAATAAGCTACACGAATATTGTAAGAATGGTCCCTTCAAATCAACACGGAGAAGTCAAAAATCATGATAATTAGACAGGGTGGCGGGCGTTACTTTCGACTAGAAGACTAGACGATAGACGGTATTACCCTTGAAACGGTAAAGAGCTTCAAATATCTAGGAGTACTAGTGACACACAATATGTCATGTAAGGCTCACCTCCGCGAGAAGCTGAAAGATGCAAAAGTGGCCATAAACGCGTCGTGGAAAACACTGCTTAGTAGGAAGAACGTCAAACTAAGCACTAAATACGCAGTCTTCCAAGCGGCAGTACGCTCAATCCTGTGCAATGGTTCGCAAGTATGGGGCCATGGGGTATAATATGAACATGACGAGCGTCTCCTAACATTCTTCGTAAAAAAGTATTTAGGCACCCTTCTCCAAATTATGCAATATTATTTGAAAGTTTCAATTTGAAACTGGTCTGCTTTCTCTGTACACGCAAACACTGCATACCCACTTTAACTACATAAACAAAATAATGAATATGGAGAGTTCAAGACTGCCGAAGATCATAGCTAGACAACTTCTAGGCGAAAGATCCCAGTTCTTTGAAATATGGTCTAACATCTCAAACGAGTGCTGCGTCAGTATCGACTTTGAAAACCATCTACTGTGGCAGCAATCCCACGCACAAATCATTGCCAAAATCTGTCAAGTAGAAAGGGACGGGTTTATTGCGCAAGCAAAAAGAAGCAGTGTGAGGACTCTGTATAAATCACTGGACCTCAACCTCGGATCGAAAAATTACTTCGATGACAGTCTAGGTGTGGAGAGGATAAGCGCTATCTTCAGGACGAGATGTGAAACTCTTAGCCTTAATTTTCAACCTCACAGGAGTAACACTCAGCAGGATTGTACCCTCTGCAATATGAGTGCCAAGGAATATGTGGCTCACTTTGTTGGAATCTGCCCCATCTTAAAGGAGTTACGTATGTTGCACTTTCAGCGTCTATCCCTATCTGAAAACGAACTCAACGATTTGCTTAACGGAGAAAACTGGATAGCCCTTGCAGCTTTCATCAAAGACGCTTTGCAATACCGCAACAGCATCATAACCGAAATGTTCTAGATCCCACCTTCCTATTCAGCTTCAGCTACATTATGCTAATTTCAACGGACGGTTTTTATAGAACCATGTTGAAAACTTCTAACTTCTTTTAACAATTGTAATCAGGTTAGCCAGCTATAATAAATAAAACTAAATAAAAATAAAAAAAAATTTTTTTACCAAAAAATTTTAATAAATTGACAAAAAAGGATAATTTTGATGATTACTTTGTTTTGTGTTCATTCTGCGTTTCTCAATATAAATTAAGCAATCCTTTCTATTAATATTTTCCCGGCACTATGACAGTAAGTTTTCAAATTTTAAGTCTTCAACACTTCCTACACTTTGGCACACAATTTACTGATTGTTTGCCGTTCCCAGCAGCAAAACAAAAATTTGTGTTATCAGACATTGACACCACATCCCCCCAATCAGTGAACTGTGTTCATGCGTTCCAAAGAATTGAAAATTCTGGCCAGGGATTTGGTCCCGCTGTGCATTTTATGTCTCGTACTCGGAGTATTTTTATGTCCATTGGAAAATGTTGTATTAGCGTCATTAAAATAGGCTCTGAAATCCTTTAAGCACTCTCAACACGACACACACTCAAACACATGGCAGCATTTTGCTGCCTGCTTTTAGGCGCGACGCTGTTTTATGATTTACACAAGCCACTGCCAACGCCCGCACGTGCCGCCCAGGGACCTCATTCACATTTCCGTCAACATTTCGCATTTAATGTGCCCCTAATCGCTTTCGCATAAATTCGCTCTCGATTTTCTAATAAAATTGGGAAATGGTGCTGACGATTTTATGTTAGTTTCATTGACTTTACGCATGATTTGATTTAGCACTTGGTTCAAGTTTAATTAAAGCTTAAAAAAAACACACGCAAAGGGAAAGGCCAAAAGGCAATAGCAACGCACAAGGCACAACGACAACAGTTGGAGAGAATGAACTCGCACCTGGCTGAAGGACTGACATTTTCAATTAGTAAGGCAAACATAAACAGGTTTTAATTGAAAAATTGTCAGCAAAAGTGACGGAGATTGGAATCTCAAGGTGAAAATAGCAAATGAAAGCATTTGAAATTTGGACTCGCTTTGCAGGCAGAATAATTGCTGAGTAATAAACAGTGGGGAAAAGGAAAAAGAAAGCAATGAAGCTGCACTACGGCAATTATTAACTTAATTGGGGACATTCGAAGACAAAGAGGAATTCTAAACAAAATTGTAGATGTTGTTGAAAATTATTTACCTTTTCTTTTCAATATTATATATCAGAGTGCCACAGAATTCACTTTTGCTCTAAATTCAGGCAGAGCAGGTGGTGATTGCGGTCAACGCAAGAGGTTTTCCGTCTACTGAGAGAATACCGAAAGCTCAAATTGTGATTTCCCACCAGAAAGTAGGGAGAAAATTCATAATCTGCTTGCCATTAAAAATGATCTTCAAAAACCTTAAAATGTAAAGGTCGCTATGGGAGATGACTCTGTGCTGGTAAATGGGATTAAGTTTACTATGATACCATATGACACCTTTACCTGTAAATAGATATTCGACGGACCCATCTGGCAACGCCATAACTTTTGACAGAGATGTCAGATCGCTTAATGACATACCGCGTTTGAAGCGTCAGTCCAAGCAGATTTTTACCATGGAACAATACACGCCACGCGAGCGCTCTGAAATAGTTGAAATTTACATTCAACAGAACAAGTCAATTGTGAAAACTCAACGTGCTTTAAAAAATTAAAAAATGTGACCGAAATGTGTGAAATGGGACCGTAAATAAGCAAAATTGCCGTATTTACGCCACTGAAAATCCTCAGGAGATTCAAGAAGTGCCTCTTCATGACGAAAAAGTCACAGTTTGGTGCGGCGTTAGTGCGAAAACGGTCATTGGGCCGTTTTTCTTCCAAAATGAAAATGGCCATGCTGTTACCATCAACCAGGAGCGTTATCGCGACATGATGACCAATTTTGTGATGCCAATTATTCGTCGAAAGCGTATGAGGCAGTTCTGGTTTCAACAAGACGGCGCTCCACCGCACACAAGTCGCATAACAATCGATTTTCTGAAGAAATTGTTTCCGGGCCGTTTGATGTCGAAAAGTGGTGATTTGGACTGGCCACCGCGTTCGCCCGATTTGACGCCGCCTGACTTCTTCTTGTGGGGATATTTGAAGTCAAAGGTTTACGTTAACAAGCCAAGGACCGTAGAAGAGCTCAAGGACAACATTCGTGAAGAAATAGCCGCTATTCCGGCCGAAATGTTGGCGAAATCGATGGAAAATGCTGCAAAAAGGGCACAATACGCCATCAACGCCAGAGGCGGCCATTTGAGAGATATCATATTCAAAAATTGATGTAAACAAATCTACTTGGAACAAATTAAATGATTAAGATTGCCAACCGCCAAATTTTTATTTTTTTCTTTGATTTTTAAAAAAAAAACATGGGTCCGTCGAATATGGGCAACCCTGTATGCTATAAAAATTATCTCTCTCTCGTGCAATAGTAATTTTGTAACGATGAAAGACTCCAAAGAGCTTTACCAGTTCGTTAATACCAAACGTCATTCCAATACCTTACCTTCTTCCCTGTTCTATAAACACGAAAATGCCTAGTCTGAATTATTGATATTGCGAATCTCTTCCGTGAAATTCTTTCAATCAACCTACTCGTCGTCCAATGCTGCAATGACTATTCTTATCCTATTTCCCGTATGATTCATATATTTCATACGCAGCCCTACGATATCTTTTTCTTCTGTCCTAAATGGTTTACTTTCATTAAAACCTGAACCTTCTTCCTGGCCCAGATAATGTGCCATCGTGCCTACCGTATCCACATCTTGTTTTTCAAATCACTTGAACAGTTTAAGTTTCATCTCCATGGAAAGAATCCTTCATTATTTCCTTACATATAAAGGGTTCACGGTTCTGACATTTCTAACTACAGGGGCATTGCGCGAAACTGTCTGCAATACCCAAACTCTTTGCACAGTGGTCGATTTAGCCAATCTGGCAGTCAATAAATAATAACATACAAAATAATGAACTATTATTCTTGGAATTATTTTTATAAATTTGTAAATAAATAAAGGAATTTTTCGAGCAAAACATTTTTTTTTAAATTTATTTTTAATTTTTTAAAAATAATTTTTTAATTTTTTTTTTAAATAAAATTTTTTTTCAGAAAATTTTAATTTTATATAAATATAAGATGAAAACAATTAAAAATGGTTATTCAGCATCTGAGTTGTTTTGTTCGGGCTCATCTTCTAAAAGTTGGATGACCTCTTTATCCAGTTCAAAGTACTTTTTTGAGTACGATGAAGTACTTTTTGATAATGAGGTTATTAGAGGGTCTGACGTAAGTAACAATGCGTGCATTAGGTCTTCCATCGTATTGCTACGCGAATTTTTTCGTGTGTGGTTCATCCGATAAGCGCGCATATCCTTGTTTCGCGCTTCAAGCGCTTCCTCAGACATCATGCCGATTGGAAGGGAAACATTTTTTATAATATCTGCCCCATGTATTAAGATTTTATGAACAGAGGAGGGCATATAAAACCATGGGTATTCCTGTACAAATATTGTTGCGGTATCCCAAGCGTATTGGCGAAAAGCTTCAACATTAACCTTGTAACCACATGCCATTGTGCGTAAAATAACGCTAAATCTTTGTATCAGGTCAATATGCACTCCTGTTATTGTGGATGCCAAGTGTGGTTGATGAAAAAATTTTCTCGCAGTATTCCCGTTATTGGTGTTTCCCGAACAAGCCATGGGAATATCAACCAAAAGACCCATTTGTTTCCGGAGTTCATTTTGAATCTCAATCTTCCTCAGTGCAACAATTGCTTTATCGGCTTCGCGAACTTGCCACTTCTTTATTGATAGTCGATATGAAATATGAATAATGCATTCAAAACATCGGATCCATGCATGAAGAGTAGATAGCCCATATTTAAACAAATGTTCCTTAGGAGGTTTTAAAAAAATTTGTTTTAAATTGTTGAATGTTGAAGGAGTTGCATTACAAATTCCGCAGACCTGCGACGATGTTTCTGCAATCGAGCTGAATACCTTCCCATCAATCATTGTTAAATGAAATTCATGATTTATTTGAAAATCATTAAATGTTGTGGGAAGAATCTGTCTTATTTGTTGATTTATATTTTTAACTTCGGTACGGACTAAGTCTGCAGTTTCCTTTGCGAAAATGATCTTTATTGGTCTGCAAAACCGTGTTGAAGAAGGCCGCTCATTTTGCCAAATTATAGCATTATTTAAATCTAATATTTGCAGCGGAACAATGCAAATTGAAAATATATGTTCGTCAACAACTCCAATTTCAGGATCACTAAATCGCTGACGGTAAGTTGAATGGCCACTGCTGCCATCGCAGCCCCATTTATATATGCCTTTTAGTGTAGGACTGTTTCCATGAGCTTCCATTCCTTTAAATGCTTCTTCATGTCCTTCAATTATCCGGGCAACAGTGTGGTCAACCAAAAACTGCAAATTGACTTCCGCTGAAATTTCTGAAATTTGGATGCCTTTAGGATAACAAGCTTTTTTAGCTCTTAGCAACACATCATAACAGGGAAACATTTTTGAACCATGCTCTTTCACAGAATTTTGAATTAACTGGTATGAATTTTTGGTTAAGTCTCCATCAATAAAAAGGGCTAAAGCTTCCTCTGCGGTAAAGTAAGATACATTTTTAGCTGCTGGTTTTTTGATTTTAGGTGTATCCGAATCTAGATTAAATAACATCTGAGAAGCACTTCTTTTTCCAGCATTATATAAACTGACGCGAGCAGCTACTACCAATTCTTCGCAGGGGGTTTCCTTAATAATATCAGAAACACGTTGAACTTGGCGATGAGCTTTGCAGTCAGAGAAAAGTTTTGCTGGGCGTCCAGGGTTAAAAGTTGCTGTTTCAATAAATTCAATCCGATCATTCAGCCAATTTTCGTGTTTCTTCTGAAACCATGACATGCATCTTTTGCAATCTTTCCACTTTTTTGCAGCCTGTGAAGCAAAATTGGACAATTTTTTTTTATGTGTTGGCATTTCTCATCGCTGAGACTGTTTTTGTCAATGATGTTGGAAAAAATATGATTTTGCATCGCTTCAATTTTTTTTTGTTGCTCTGTCTCATTGTGCCATATCGTAAAAAGCGTGCCTCTCAAGACTGACATTTTGCCTATAAAATGTAATAAACTGATAATTTGCGGAAAGTTGCAGTTCATTTTGACACTGGACGATTCACAATTGACGATTTTAATAAACACATAAAGATTTAAGACCAATACGGGCCAATATCAAAAGTTCTACTCTACGAAAGTCGCGGTTATGTAAGTAGCTGTACTCTAAAAGAAATGTGAAGTTCGACATCGATTTACCACTAACACATATAAGAACAGGACACACACAAATTTTCTTTATTAAATACATACCAATTCTTGTCAAATTCAAGTCTCACTTCACAACTAATCGCAAAACTTAATTTTTCTCAGCCCAAAACAAAAAGCCATAAAAAGGCGCGAAAATGATTTTAGGGATGGTAAAAAAAGTATATGAAGTTTTGCACGCTCACGACGTCGTGACTATCGGATAAAAAAATATATAAAAATCGGAATAAATATTGGCGGGATGTTAGTTTTCAAGAAAATTAAAAACATCTGCAAGATTTGAGTTTTGAAATTTGCATTTATTGCCAGCCAGATTGCCAGAATCGACCACTGTGCGAACGAACTATGTTAGGTATAATGTTTTTAAACAAACTTATAAAGGGTAATATAGACGCTGAGTACTTACTCGGGCGCGTGAACTTTAATGTCCCTTCAAGACAAACACGAAACTATATTCCCTTGAGGCTTCCTGTTGCTTCTTCTTTATATGCTTCTAACTGTCCATTTCGCATTCTGTGTAGGGATTACAATGGTATCTTTCCTCTTCTCAGTGGTAACCTTTCCGACGAAGGCTTTAGGTCTTTTATTCTTCACACTCTTGCTCTTGCATAGCTTCTAGTATTTTTTTAAAATTCCTTCCGATCATTAATGCTGCGAGCAGGGGCGTAGCTGCTCATACTGACAAACTAAATTACCCCCACCGGATCGGAAGACGTTTCTTTTTATTTGCTCTTAATGTTTTCTACCCCCTTACTTTGTATCTCTTTATATTCTATTATATTGCAGCTATGTTTTTAGACGAAGCTACAATTAAAATAAAATAAATAAAAAAAAAAAAAAAAATTAAATACTCAAAATGGGCTCATATAGGAGGTAGGAGTGCGTTTTCCAAAATAGAGACTTAGTATAAGCATTATCTGTGCCAAATTTGAATGCAATTACTTAATATTTGGGCTTAAAGCCACATTTTATTTTTTGATTTATTTCAAATTCAAATTTAAATGTTCCCTCTCTAGTCAGCGATACGCTTAAAAGCAACTCTAACTATCGATATAAAAATACAAATTTAATAAAAATAAACGTTTTTCTTTGAAAGCTTGTTTTTTTTCAGCCACCTTGGGTGCCTTATTTTGTGTTTATGAACAAATTAAATAAATTGTTTATTTCTTGTAGCCAAAACTATTAAAGGTCTGCATTAATTCTCATTCAAATAACGATAGTTATCGAAGTCTATCGAAAGGCGAGAGCTCATCTCATTCGCAACACAAAGTAGGGACCAACAAATTGCTTGGCAGTGTATAGCTAATAAAATAATTAAAATTAATTTTGTGTTTATGATTAAATTAAATAAATTGTTTATTTCTTGTAGCCAAAACTATTAAAGGTCTGCATTAATTCTCATTCAAATAACGATAGTTATCGAAGTCTATCGAAAGGCGATAGAAGCTCATCTTATGCGCAACACAAAGTAGGGACCAACAAATTGCTTGGCAGTGTATAGCTAATAAAATAATTAAAATAATTTATTATTCCAGTCTCTGGAATCGGGGTTGCCACACTGGCGAATTCGATGACTTTTAATCGAAATTGTCAAATGAATTAGAGACGGCCCGTGACTGGCCGGGGCTGCCGGACTGTTCACGGCCGCTTAGGGCTGCCAGACTGCCGGAGTCGGGAATGAAAATCCATACTCCAATGTGAACTGTAGAGGAGCGCACAGCAAGAAATCTTAGTACTTAAATCAAATTAACAATAAACGGCGTGAAAAAATTTAAATCAAAGATTTTACCAAAAAACTAAAGTTACAAACTACAAGAGTGTGCACTCGCTGTCGAGAGAGGAGAACTTCTTAAGCTTCAAACCCAAGCCAAGCCGCCGCATTACAATGGAGAAAAGAATAGAATTGGAGCGACGCGCCCGCAAAGCAAACCAGGTAAGAGTGGTTCGTTTTTTTTGTTGTTGATATTGAAAAAAAAAGGTAGCCAAAAAAACGCGCAAAAACATGGCTTTTTTGGTTTGCTGATTACACAAATTTTTCATGTACAATGCGTTTGACCGTGTGTGTGTGTGTGAGCGTGCAACAACAACAAACTACGCCATCATGTAAATCAGCGACGCCATATAAATAAGAAGATATCCACCGTCAACAACAAAACGTATTAAAAAATAAAGAAATTGATCGCCATGAGCAAATTCTACATACGAACGTTTAAGTGCACGTATGTGTGTGTGTGTGTGTGAGAGAGAGCAGCGTTACCATGTGCGCCTGGGCTTTTTTTTTTCAAAATTAAACAGTTCTCTGCAATTATTTAAGAATTAAGAGCAGGTGTAAGCATCATGCAAATCCCTGCTGATCGGCAAAGAGGCAAGCAGCGCAAATTTGTTTTTTAGCCCACAGCCGGCCTTCAAATGTGACAAACAACACTGCAGCTGTGTGTGTGTGTGTGTGAGACTAGTATGTGTGTTGCATGTTGTAATTTCAGGTTATTTGATACCAAAATGTATCTATAACAACATTATAGCGCGCGCATCATCCATACGCAAGAACCAAACACACACACACACACAGACAGCTTAAGGGGCAGCCCGGCCAAAGAAACGTATGCACAAATAATCGACACATTCTCAACCAAGGGAACAGGGGCCGGCCTGGCGGCCCTGGCAAATTGACTGCGTCAGTCACAATACCCTACGCCGCCGCCAACGCCACAAAAGGCGGCTCTGTCTCTGTGTGTGTGTGTGTGGGGGCTCCCGCTCTTGCAGCAAAAGAAATGCAAAAAAAAAAAAGACAAACCTGCCGCCTCGACTGATTAATAAACATGCGCTCTCTGGCCACACAAGGCCTACTCAATCAGAGGCAACAAGCAAGCAAAGCACCCACCCAACGCCACTTGCACTATATAAAAAAAGGCAGCGACGCATACACACCCACACACACACACATGGGCAAATTCAAGCAAAGCCTAAGCTGCTCACTCATTTAACGACATAGTGGTAAAAAGAAAGAGACGCAACGTAACTGACTTTCTGCCATAATTGGGTAATCAGAAATCAATCACAGGCACACAGAAGCAGGCCGTAGGCGCAAACAAACAAACAACAACAACAACATGGACGCAACAACTAACTACGTCACGGTCAAACATGTTGTTGCTTTGCCGGCTTCCCCCCCCCTTTCCACCCACGCGGCTGCCATGTTATCAGCCCTTATTCTTTGCGCTGTACATTTTGCGCACATTCTGCTGGCCCACAGATACAAACGATGTTGGGCCAAGTTTTAGCCATTTGTTTGTTTGGTGCCAAAAATTGTTTGTTGTGACGCCAATTTGATGAAATTTTGGCGTTTGATCGATTTGGTTTAACCGCCGGCATTTATGGATATATCGATAAATGCAATGTTTAGTGTGACCATTTTCACAACGTTTTTTACAAAATGGTGGCAAAAAAGGACAAGCACGTTTAAAATATACCCTGTAAATAAATATATATATATATAATATTCTTTGTACCTTTCATATACCCCTTTTATATGTGGAGAAATTAGGCGGTAACATACCTCGCATTTTTGAATTAGATTTGGCGTACACTGCGTGAAAAGTGTCAAGTATTGCAGTAAGTCATAATAAGTGTTTTAATGTTAAAATACGCGGTAAGTTACCGCGTATTTCTCTACATATAAACGGGGTAATAGTTCTCTTTGGTGTTCATCATCTTTGAGATCTGTGCATTTCTACGGACGGACAGTTACATAAATTTCCTTAAGCTTTTAATACCCTTTTGTACCCTTTCCTCCCTCTTACTACATTTAATCATATCTTCTCTCCTTTACAGATCACAGAGCTGAATCTGGACAATTGCCGGAGTACAAGCATTGTTGGCCTTACAGATGAATATACCGCCTTGGAATCATTAAGTTTGATCAATGTGGGCCTTACCACCCTCAAGGGTTTCCCCAAATTGCCCAATTTGAAGAAATTGGAATTATCCGATAATCGTATATCGAATGGCCTCAATTATCTGACCACCAGCCCCAAATTGCAATATCTTAATTTGTCTGGTAATAAGATTAAGGATCTGGAAACACTAAAGCCTTTGGAGGAATTCAAAAATCTAGATGTTTTGGATTTGTTCAATAACGATGCCACCCAAGTGGAAAATTATCGTGAGAAGATCTTTAAGATGTTGCCTTCTCTCAACTTTCTTGATGGGTAAGTGGGTTTACCAATGACTATGAAAGGACAAAAAGTCTTAAACAATTCTATTGTTTTATTCCAACAGCTTCGACTGTAACGACGAGGAAGCGCAAACGGATGGAGATGATGATGATGAGGTCAATGGCAATGATTCTGAGGATGAAGGTATGTAAAAGGTCCATGCCATGCTAATAATGTATTTTAAATTGCGCTGTATTCGCAAAGTCAACCGCTTTTACCACTTGCTGTAGCAACGGGCACGTCCGTGTCTTCTGTGTAATTTGTGACGTCTATCCTCTGTAGCAGCGTAGTCGATACACCGACACTATCTTTTGCAACAACAAACATATGCTTACTGAGAGCGCTCCTCTACTTTGCAACAACAAACCCAGCAAACAATTGAGCGATTGTTCAATCGCCAAATTTCAAAAAGAGTCTTCTGGGAGCCGCGGGAGAGACTATCGGAAGATTGCTACAATATTAAATCATCTAGCAATCTTCTGGGAATCGCGGGGGAGGTGATAGAAAAAGAGGTAATGAAGGAGTAACGGGACCGCTTAACTTTCAGAGACAAGCATCAAAGAGAACATTTTTACAATAACAATTACATACATTATATTAAAAGCGCTTAAATAACGGAACTGCGCAACATTCAGAGTGTCAAAAGTGAAGTTTTACAAAAACAAATTACATTGCTTCTGAGCAAATGAGGGCAAAATCTTCTTGCAGAGCTGATTTATTTCTCAGTAATAATTTGAATTGTCAACTGTGCGGTCGAGTGAAGGAGTTTTATAAATTAATATATATTGGTTTGTGTGCGCAAAACTTATATGTTTAATTTTACGAATAATTGATTTTCTTAATAATAGTCTAATACAGCGGTGGGCAGAAGAAAGAACGGAAATTTTTGTCATTTGCTTTCGAACAACGCGATGCAGCGTGTGTTGCGTCTTGGAATTAGAAGAATAACGGTGGGTCATTTTCTCCCAACAGAAGATCAGAAAACGATTAGAATGCGATATCGCAGGCGATTAAATTAAACTTCTCGGCGATTCGCCTGAGACTCTTTGGCGATTAAAAATGTTTGCTGGGAACAATTGTTAAATGAGTGCGCTCTCGCGTGTCTAAACACACACATGCAAAGGCAAAGTGAGCATATGTTTTGTGCCGGCCACTGCCCTATATCTAAAACAGTGGTGCCCAAACTCACATTATTAACCTTTGCGCTTGTATGCGTAGCAGCGAAACACGAAGTAAACGTCATGACGTTAAACATGAGCAACAAGCAAACGAACAAATGTCTTGTGAGAGAAGAAAGCACGCGTCGCACAGTGTAAGATTTTGCCAATTTAGGGGGACTTTAATCAAAAAAAAGTTCTTCAAATTGAATTATTATTATTTTTAAATGCTAGTAAAATATCCACTTGTTATGAAAATAAACAAAAATCAGAATTAAATTATCATTAACAGCAATAAAATGCAACGCTTGAAAAATTCAATTTGACAACTCGCATCAGGCACAAAATTAAAGTGATTAAAATTTAGCCGTCACTGTCTTGTTTCCAAGAAGAGCTATTTTTTCTTATTCTTGAATAGTTGAACTGCAAAAATTTCAATACCTTGAATAATACCTTTACTGAAACATTTTATATAATTTTTTTTATAAACACTTAAAAACTAGGCAACTTGAAAAAAAAAAACATGTTGCTTTTATGGACTACAACTTGCAAGTTCCATCGAGTTCGGCGATGCCACCACATGGAGAACAAGCGGGTGGATCCCCAGAACATATTCACAAAAAAAACCGTCCGCATGTTTCCGCCACTTTGAGTTTTTCGTTTTATTGTAAGACCAATTTTCGAACAAAATCACGTGTAACTCGCATGTTTTTTGCTATCTACTCCGTCAGTTTTAAAGCTATCGTTACCAAACCTTGCACAATGTCTTGAAATACATTCAGGCTGTATATGTGTCGTAACCGGCCTGATCGAATGACTATACCATATAGCTGCCATAGGAACGCTCGGTCGGAAAACTAGTTTTTGTGATAAAAACTTTTTTGTTTTCAAAGGAAGCGTCTCTTAACTTAGTATTTATTAAGATAATATGCTCTCACGTAATTCTACAAAGTTTTATCAAAATCCGATAACCATATGGTAAACCTGTCAAAAGAACGAACAAAAACTAGTTCTACAGAGAAAAACTTTTTTGTTTTCACTGATAACATCAGCAAACTTGTAAATTATTTATTTAATATGCTTTCACACAATTCTGCAAAGTTTCATCAAAATCTTATAGCAGCTCCCATATGAAAATTGTGTTCTGGCTAATACAAAAAAAGCGATATTGTATGGGAGGTGGAAGTAGTTTTTGTCCGATGTTGTTCATCTTAGAAACATATTTCCGTATGTTCAAAAAACTCTTCCATTTCAAATTTCAATTCGATATATCTTAAATTACGGCCGCAATTGATTTAAGTCCCCCTAGATTGACAAAATCTTACACTGTGCGTCGTGAGAAAGCAAGCCGCTAGGTCGTGTGAATTGGGCACCACTGATCAAAAAAGACGGGAGCAGTATTGAAGGTCCTCAAACGATTTTAAAATATTGTTTCCGGGCCTATGGGCCTGCGAAAACCAAACTGATGGTCTTTTGTATCGGTATAGCCTCTTTAACAGCGCTAACTGCCAACATTCTTCCAAGAAGTATACTTACACATATTTTGGAGCAGTACTAAGAGGCCGGTTATAGTCTTGCGAATTATCACGATTACTGCATACTTCCGAGTGGTCGGGAAGAATGGGAATGTTGTGATTGATAAGATTACGTTTGCAATTGTTCCCATTCTCTTAAAATGCCGATTAAGATTCCAATAGCATTTTATTCTCCCTAGCCCAGTTTTTAATTATATTCACAACCATATGCAGTTCCTAATTCCGTCAAGAAGAATATTTCTTTTATTTTTTTTTTTTTTTCATTTTCTAGAAAAGTTTTCCAAATTTAACACCGAAATTTTAATTGTTTCCTACTGTACGCTCAATGTATTCACCCTTAAGGTCGTAGCCCCAGAAAATGTACGACCTTTCGGCAAATTCGGTATTACCTTATCCTAGGTACTACAAAACTCTGATTGTATATTAAACTTGTACTTTGCCTAGGTAATCACTGATAAGAAATGAATTTGGTATCTCAGTAAGGGAGCGACCTATTTCTCCTCGCTCACCTGTGACAAATTTCAAAACCTCTAGAAAAATAAGTTTTTGTTCTTAGATGATTCCAATCTGGTTCAAAAGGAGAGCTAGTTTAGCAGGGATTTATTTTTGAATCGCATCTTCCCACCAATCATTTTGGCTTCTACAGCTTCAGTCAGTTTTGTTGTTTATCCCAAGCCTTCTGTCGCCTTTCAGATGAGCGCAGTGGTGGTGCCTTCTGTTTGAATGGCTTAGAAATCGATTTAGATGAGCTTGAGGTCCTGGAGCAGCGTGTGAGGGCCAAGAAGCGTTTGCAACAAAGCGACGCCAACAACAGCACGTCCACTCCAGCCCCAACAGTTGCCGATGAAGTCGACGATTTAGATGAATATTTAAAAGAATTGCAGTTGAGAGAAACGCCAACGACCCAATCCTCCCAACCACCAGCACCACCACCAGAGCCAAGCATAAATTTTGCAATTTTATTATATTGGTTTTTAGCCATTTTAAATCTGGCAAATGCCGCATATTGTAAGCATTGTTTTGCCCTTGCCGATGACACAACTCTTTCTATTTCTTTTGGTTACTTGCAGTTTTGGGCGATGATGACGACGAGGAGTCAGGCGAGAGCGATGAAAGCGACGAAGAGGATAATGGCGATGTCTCTCTGTCGGAGGTTTACAATGATGATCTAGAGGAGGATAACTCTGATTGGGAGGAGGGCGAGGGTGGCGGCGATGAGGATGAAGATGAGGATTCGGATATTGATGAGGCCGATGGTGAGGTGGTGGCAAACGATTCAGCTGCCAAAGTTAAGGAGGGCGAGAAGCCAGGTAAGTGTCACCTCAGTCTTTGGATGATCTTTAGACTTACTTTTTCTTTCTTTTACAGAAGATTCGCAAGCTAGGGGCAAGAAGAGAAAGCATGATGGTTAAGTGAACTTCAGGATCAACCATTGTATCGTCTTTTGTGCGTTCTAAATTTAACAACACACACACACACACCCATACACCCCAACTACACATCATATTTTGATAGAAAAGAAGCAGTATCCTGTCCCTCCTGCTCCCCCTTAATTATATGTTTCTCCCCAACAACAACAACAACAACAGAACGTAATAATCAAAAAGAGAGAGAGAAAGAAAAACACAAGAAAATTTAGTTTTAAGCCAATCCCCCCGCAACCGAGTTCCAATTTCTCCACACAAAAAACAAAAACACATTTTCAACCGTTGAAGTTGCCACTGTAAAATTTTCGTAGCCTTAAGTTGAACCCAAGGATGTTGAGGATTAACAGATTATCTGTAAAAATTTTGTAAAACTTACTTCTCCTGTTAAATTTTGAGGATTTCCGTTTAGCTTTTGCCTCCTTGCATGGTTTACTGCTAAGAAACACTTTTAACTAACTCTTAAGTCATTCCTTTTTTAAATATACATAAGTTAAGCGCAATTTCGGATCGGAAACAACATTTTCCATTTTCATTGTTAGCAACCATGAGACCCACTATCTACACTTAACCATTGAATAAATTTGTTTAGCTCTTTTGCTTACTTTTAAGGTACTTTCCCCCCCCCCCCCACCCCACATATTATACCGATTTGTTTCCACTTCTTCAAAAAAAGCAGAGTAGCATATTTTGATTATATGGCAAGTAAATTTACAAAAAAAGAAAAACAAATACAACAATTTTAGACAAGAATTTTCATTTAATAAACAATTATGCAACAATTATTATAAAACACAACAAAACCAAGGGAAAGATACTTGTTTAACTTGGGGTAGGAACAAGGTTTCAATGAACCTTCTTAAGGTTGGTAAATTTGAGTTTGCGCGCTCAACTCTCTGAGTGAAGTTATCGCTATCGATTGTCAGTAAGAAGATGCCGCAAACGGTAATACTAATGTGGACTGTTGGTTTTTTTTTATAATTATTTTGTAAAATGGAATAAAATAAGTGACTGCTTAATAAAAAAAAAATTACAAAAGCTAACTAGGTATATTCTGACAATTTTGAATGTTCAGCGCCTTAAATTAAACAAGAAAAAACAGTTTCATTTAAGCTCCTATTATTTTGACATACTTTTTATATTGTCTTTAAGCTTCTTTCAACATCCTTTCACCAGCTAACTAATTAAATAAGCTTGAGCGCGAATTATTCAATTAACTATATTTAGTATTTTCTTATCGATACCAAATATATATTAAAGTATTTTGCACTTTCCCAAATACAGTCACACCTGTCGTTAGTTGAACATTTTTGTTGTTGCCGCACGTACTCGTAACGGAGGTAGATTTCGTGCGTTTTGCTCTCTACGTAAGCAAAAGGGTGTTAATTTATTGATAATAAAGGCCCATCAGTAGCATATTATGTAAAACAATTACACGAACCTGGATAACGTTCAAGCACTTGTAACATATTGTCCAACAAAAGACAAATTGACCTGCAGCATAAACGTGCGTGTGTGTGTGTGTGTTCGAGTGTAAGAATGCGTGGTTGTGTGTGTGTCGCAAGCGGAAAACAATTGTGAAATGAGTAACAAAAACGCGTCATTCGTTTCTATATTGAATTATTGTTGAGTTCAAATTTGATTAGCATTAACCATTCATACAATTGAATTAGTATGCAGAACCCCAAACAAACAGGGGGAAAATGGCGTAATTGAAACTGCTGGTAGACAAAAAGAGATGGAGAGAGAGAGAGAAGCAACTGCTCCCGTGTTAATTAATTAATTGCTCAGACTTGACCTGGACACTGGCCAGAAGTGCGAAAAACAATGTGTATACTGAAAAGAAAAAATAGTTTAGTTTACTTTACGTTACGTGAGCGATAGCATATTGTTGTAGATATGCTCGATTTGCATGTGTGCTGTGTGTGTGTGTGTTTGTTTGAGTGCACCAAGTTTCTCTCGGTAGCTCATTTAATTTCTTTTTATTTACGTTTAGTTCACACAGATCAGGTTTTCCATCAGCAGTCGTCCTCCTTGCTGCAGCTGCATTCTTTCCATCTCCTTCTCCTACACTGAAAGTTGGTGCAAGAGAGAAGAACAAGTGGCAGGGCAGGTTGAGGTTGCACTTGCCACGCTTGACCACATTTTTACCTTTTTGCCTTGCAGCCGGGGGAGCAGGTCGTCGTCGTGTTGTCGCCGCATCCGGAAATGCCAATAGAAAAAAGCGAAGCAGATAAAAAGCATAACACACAAAGCCAGATAAAACGAAATGCAATAATAACAAAAACTGCAACGAACAAAGTAGAAGAGAACTACTCCTAATCTCTGACATAAATTTTCTGAATGGAATAATTATGTGATATTTGGATTTGTGATGGGCTCGTGTACACGGCGACACTTTCTGCTGTCAACATGCTTCCTGCAAATGGTAAGTAAAGGGAATTACAATATAGATTGGCTAAGGGGAAAATCCAAAAATTTATTAGAGTTGAAAGTAGGGCTAGAACTTATGTAACGCCAGTGACCCTAATTGGGAAATGCCCTGCCCCTCCAGCTTATTAAATGATCTGCGGATATGACAGGTGAACGTAATGTATAGCTAATTAACCGTGCTAAAATTGTTCACAAAATCTTTCCTTAAAACTTTCTTTAACTGAAAATAGACCAAAATTTTTCAAAAGAAATTCCAAAAAACTGTGATACAAAATGAGGGCCTACTTTTAGAGTTAATTCTGGAATTTTTCTGATATAGAACTTTTCCTTTTTCCATACATATGTACAAAAACATATATATAGGTTTTGGAACTGATCGCTCTTTTCAAAACTCGCTCCGAGCTGTTAAATATAGCTTAAAATGGCAAGGTGTAATATATTTTGGCCCCCCGCGTGGGCATCCCACAATTAACCAAAAAAAACCTTTTTGAACGGATGGTGACTGGCGATGAAAAGTGGGTCACTTACGACAACGTGAAGCGCAAACGATCGTGGTCGAAAAGCGGTGAAGCTGCCCAGACGGTGGCCAAGCCAGGATTGACGGCCAGGAAGGTTCTTCTTGTGTGTTTGGTGGGGATTGGCGGAATCATCCACTGATGAGCTGCTCCCCTATGGCCAAACGCTCAATTCGGACCTGACTGCCAACAACTGGACCGCTTGAATGCAGCACTCATGCAGAAGGGGCCATCTTTGATGAACAGAGGCCGAATTGTCTTCCATCAGGACAACGCCAGGCCACACACATCTTTGGTGACGCGCCAGAAGCTCCGGGTGCTCGGATGGGAGGTTCTTTTGCATCCACCGTATAGTCCGGATCTCGCACCAAGTGATTACCATATTTCTGTCCATGGCGAAGGAGCTTGGTAGTCGGAAGTTGGGCCACAAGAGAGTCCTGTGAAAATTGGCTCTCCCAGTTTTTTGCCAATAGGGAAGCGAGCTTCTATAAGAGGGGGCATTATGAAGTTGGCATCTCGTTGGGAACTCGTCGTCGAACAAAACAGCGCATATTTTACTAAAATAACATTATTATAACCAATTTTTTGAACAATTGAAAATTCAATAAAAATACCGTAAGACTTTTTGACAACCTTATATATCAGGTTTTGGAACTGATCTTCTTTCAAAACTCACTCCGAGCTGTTAAATATTGCTTAAAATGGCAAAGTGTAATATAAAATTAGCGATAAAAGCATAACTAAATATAATTAGAAAGTTGGTGAATAGGGGGGATATATAATAAACAATAGATGTCGTCACAACTTGATTTAAAAACTGACCAATAGATGGTGGCACTACTGTGACCATTGTGGCGGTCCCAGTTCGTCCTGCTCCAATCACAGATCCTGTTCATTTAACTAGTTTGTACATCATTAACAACTATAGATGCTCGATACTCCCGCCCTTTTATATATCTCACACTTGGCACTCCGCTTTTGTGTTACACTCATTCCTACCGGCAACACACAGTCTCCAATAAACCGAACTTTAACCTAATCTGTGTTTTAAACTAAATAGTTTACGTGGCCTAGCCACACCATTTCAAAATTGACAAATAGATGGCGCCATTTTAGTTATACGACGTAACTAACTTTATTTGGTAATTGTCTAGCAGAGAGGGGATTTTTTAACTTGATTCGAAAGTTGAAAACTAATAGTTGATCAACTCAACTTTAGTATGATTGAAATTATTCATGACTAAAAATCAAATTTTTAAAATGATTGAATTTTTTTTCATACTAAAATTAGTGGCATTTAAAATATCAATAAAAAAAATTCGAATATGAAGCACGGATAGTTAAGGATGTAGCCAGGGGCATATCTCCCGCACAAATCGTATTGGAAGAGAGGAAGATAATAAAGATGAAGATGCCAAAAAGCAACCGTCAATGTCTCCAGTACCTTCACGCGGAAGGGATGTTTAATGATAGGTTAAAAGGCACGGTATCTGTACGTACTAAAGAATGACTTACGAAACAATAGAGCCTGCTGGTAGCTACGAGTAGCGCGCCCAGGAGACCGGAGTCTCCCAGATACCCATTTGAAAAGCAAACTGTCGGACGTGACGATTCTCCAGGAAAAGGGAGTGCAACGTCAAACTAAAAACTATGCTGATCACACCCGGTTGATAGAGAGCTCCACGTCGAGACTCAGCAGCCCCAAGCTTGGTTGAGGGGAGGTAAGGACTGGGGTCCGCATAGTTGTCAGGCTCCGTTATGATGGCTCTCGTGATCTTGCCAACGACATTTCAACATATCACTGCTCGAACCAAAATCTTAGGTTCAATAAGTAAAGGAACGGATCCGAGTAACAAAAATTAGAAATATCAACAGGTTCAAACCCCGGTCCAAACCTTCTCCAGAATTTCAAAGATTTGTAGCCTTGGTTGAGAGTCAGATCTCAGAAATTGTTTAAGTAAGCCTTCAGTCAGTTCAAAATTGAATGTAAACCTTTTTTTGGTTAAAAATCAAATAGCAAATTTTCATAAAAACTACTGACTTATCAAACCGCCCTCTTACCTTTTACTCATAAAACTTAACCGTCAATTAAAAGAAAAAAATTTGATCAAATGACTCATTTCAAATGTGCATAGATTTAAATTTGAATCATTTTGATGAGTAAATTTATATAAATTTTGTTCGAACAATGCCTGATGTCTATTTATTCGTGTACTTTATCTCCCCCACACAGATAACGATTATCGAAAGGCAGGTATTCGATTTCCTCGGATACATGTGGGCACCCATCCTGGTCAACTTTTTTCACATACTCTTCATTATATTTGGATTTTATGGCGCATATCATTTTAGAGTGAAATACATCATAACCGTAAGTATCTACTCATTTTCATATCAAATGCGATAACCCAAATTGTTTATTTTCTGTGTCAGTATCTAATATGGAATTTCCTATGGATTGGTTGGAATGCCTTTCTCATTTGCTTCTATTTGAATGTGGGTGAGCTGGATAATGTAAGTGTACATAACCCACTTATGGTACGCCTAATCACTGACTATGTTTTTTTGTTTGTTGATAAAACAGAGTAGCGATTTGCTCAACATGGGCACTGGCAGCTTTTCGTGGTTCGAGGCGAACGGTTTTGGCTGCAAGCCCACCTACAACATCTCAGCGGATGATCCACTCCGTCCCATACGGCCGGAACGTGTGGACGATTGCCTGTTGGACTATACACTGATGGAGGTTGTACACTCGGGCGTGCAGTGTGCGCTGGCGGTGAGTAGAGTTAATCAGATTTAAGTGCCTGGAATTGTTAAATTGCCGCCCACTCATAAACAGCTGCTGGGATTACTTGGTGCCACACTGATCAGCTGCCTATTTCTCGATGAGGACGACAGATGTAAGTGGAGCGCGCTCATTACCAATTTGCACGTTTTTGTGTGGTCACTAACTGGGAATTGGCATTGTCTAACACAACTCTCCCTTCCCCTAATCCAACTGCACTGTGTATACCATAATCGTATTTCCCCCCCCTTCATCTCTCACCCACCATTCTTTCAATCTAACCAGCATTGTTTCCATGTAAAGCGAATGTTTATGAAGCGTCTGTGATGAGAAGTGTACCAATTGTTTGTTATTATCATGTATCAAGTTTATCGAATTGTAAGTTCCCCTACCATTCCCTACCACCCAAACGCTTGGAATGCAATTGTACCCATACATAATAATTTATATATAAACATAAAAGACCAACAAAAAAATATCTATAAATATTAACCAATGTGATCGTGTCCATGTGAAGTCGTGCATACACATATACATACATACAAACATACATACAAACCTATATACATAACCGTTATTGTTATCCCATGTTATGTCTAAGCGTCATTCACTCATAACTACAAAAACCAATTACAATATTGTATGTCTTATCAATGATTACACTGTGCAACAAAAGACATGAAAAATGAGGGAAATTGCTTCAAAATTAAACCAATTTAGGGATAAAATGGTCAGACATTGTTTTAGGAATTCTTCATCAAGTCGATATTAATTTCCTTCATTACAACGGGTTTTTAAACGAAAGTTAACATTCCCATGCCTTACCAGACTCCTCCCCTCAGGGTCTAAAACTTGTAGCGTAGGCCAAAGCCAATCTGCGTGATTTAAAGCCAAACAAGCCCACTGAATCATCCAAATCTGGCAAAATCGTCGACGTTCTATGGAAGAAACCCAAACATTTAAAGCCGTTGGTGTGCAAAGGTCTCGACTGATAAGATTATCTTTGGTGTGCTGGACACATACCTCGAGACCAATGAAAGTCAACGCTTAAATCTGTGTTTGCTGCCCTAGGAGAGGTCTACCCTCAAAGAATATTTAACATAGAAGCACAATTTGAAAAGTCTCTCCTTTTTTTGAGTGATGACCCCATTGTGACAAAGAGATACATTAACCAAAAAGTATTGTCGACATAGGAAAATACAGTGGCTAAAGAGAGACAGACATAGTCAAAAAATAACTCAGAGAGCCAAAATGACAACGCACAGCTGACTAATACCTGAGTGAAAAGTTGTCGAGTTGCCCAACTAGTCGAGTAATCTTAAACTTGTTTATTTGTAGAGTGACAAGAATAAGCTAGGCTACTTGATCGTTTTCAATCGGTTTCAAATCGCTCAACTTTCTTCATTTACGGGTGCGTCACAGAAATCTCTAGAGGTTTTCGTATAAACGTATTTCATATTCGGTGTCCACAGAAATCGCTCAAACAAAAGATTTCGTTTTCTTATTAGAAAATCTAGTTAGAGCACCAGATGTTCATTGAGGAGTTCATCTCTAAATACAGGAAGCCAAAAATTTCCCCTCTAGTTATGGGTTAATTTGATGTTTAACTGAAATGTTTTGATTGTGTTATATGTTTTATGATGCATTTTTAAATCATAATTCAAATTTACGTACTCCATAAATATAATGCAAAATTTAAAAATTTGTTGGCGCCAAACATGAGGTATAAATTGCAGCCCTTAATCCGCTCCTTTCAAGTAAATGGCCACCACGACACAGGGCGCTAGTGCGAAAAAAGCTTTGCTAAATCTCCTAACCAAACACGGAGGTTTGAAACCAACCACTGTCACTTACTAAAGAGACTCAAATATGCCCGGCTACTAGATTTGATGACAAAAGTTAAAGTTGAGCGATTTGAAACCGTCTGCTTAAAGCCAAGTAGATGTAATGCGTACGGGTTTCCTTCCACATAATCTAGTAGGCGGTCTGAGTCTTGGCACTTCGCATATAAAGTAGTCCCCGTTTAGTTCGAAGTGCAATCGTTTATACGAAAATCTCTAGAGATTTCCAGGACACCCCTGATAATCTAGTAACCGGGCATATTTGTGTCTTTTTATAATACAACGTTAAACAGTTTTAGTTCGAAATGTGAACTTTTATACGAAAACATCTGGAGATTTCTGGAAACACCCGAATTCATGGAGAATGAGTATTAGAGAGAAACTCTGCTCAGTCAACGCCACTTCTTTCAGAAATTAGACAGCTGTTGGCTCTCACTTACGTTTTCTAGAATCTAGAGTCTAGATACTTTTGGGTCAGCTGTTCGCACTCACTTACGCTCTCTGGATACATTTAAGAATATGGTCGTCTTGCTCTAACCACAATAATTTCCTACTGGCACTATAAAGTATCTAAGTATAGTGGAAAAGACCTATCTTTTTAGGCGCTATCGTTTAGCACCAGCAAAATTGAGAGTCAGTGCAAAGTTTATCTCTAGTACTTATTGCCCCATGCCGAATTGATTCATTTTGCCAGATCATCCTTATACTAAACAGGAATTCGGGGTGGTACAGCCAAGTATGGATATCAAAAGGGTAAACATAAAAGTATACCGCTCAGATTTAGCAGAGAAATTGGCTCCACAGGAACCTGATCTGAAGTTGAATATCGTTAAAACAAAAGCTGAGGGTGACATTACCCCAAGACAGGTGAAGGACAGATCTATCCAATGTTGTCGAAAAAGAGTAATTTATTAATCCGGTTAAATTTGGGCAAGTGAGCAGGCCAGTTCATAACCACAATCGAGTTAAACCCATTTCTAAGCCTTCTCGTTTACTGGCTGTTGGAAATCTAAATTTCATTTTCCCTTTTCATTATTAGGCTTTTTCATTAAAGCAACTCAAATTTAGATTGTCCAAACGCATGTTTTTGGTATTTTTATAAAAGCAGTAAATTCTGTGTCGAAATAATTAGCGGTGTACCTTAAATTTAAAACTGCAGAATAAGGATAATAAAAAATAAATGAAATGTTAATGGATTTTGCGTAAGCTTATTTTTCTTACCTAAATACCCTTAACGATGCTGAGGTAGCTTTATTCGAGTGGAGGCTCTGATTCCGTATTTTGGGGCCAATTGCGTTCAAATACATAATTAAGACTTGCAGCCAGTCTTAATCGCACATATGTCCAATTTCAACATTGGTTATGTTACATATCATGGAGATAAAGTCAAAGGCAAACGATTCTGAGCTCGAAACTATTATTAGGGCCGAAATAGCTTAATACACCAAAAACATTAAATATGCTCTTTATTCACTAATATCTTTTATCATTTAAGTTACCTTTTGAAGTCCTCTAATACTTTCCATCCTTGAGAAACTTTGGGCTTTCAGTAAATATTCCAGTCTGGCATAAAATTACTTTATTTGTATGCAGTAACTCTTTATGGCATTTTTCTTTGAACCACATATTATCTATACGTTTTCTTAAAATTCTATGAACATGTCTTTTAGGCACACAATTCCCTTTTCTCCAAAACAATTTTTGTGATATTCCAAGGAGTTGTGTTAGGCCGTCTATTTTGATTCAGTTAAACCATGTTTATCTCAGCTGTGCTCCTACGCGTTTCAGCAGATTTGCTGCCTTCTTCAGGAAGTCAGGGAGTAAATTTTCCTTTTGTCCATCCAACATTAACTTTGCTGTTAAGAGCAGATAATGGTGAGCACGAAAGACTTTAGCCGGTTTACTTGCTTTCTGTTATTATCGATTCCCACATTCATAAGATCGGCTCGCGTCTGTGTGAAAAATTCAAGTGACTTTAGCCACCGGTGCTCTGCTCTAAACGAAGCTTTGGTATGAGGTTTTTCAATTATTCTTAGCATTCTCGATCAATTTTCAACCTCTTGAAGAAGTTTCCCAGTTTCATTTGTGCTGTTGCCCAGTGTAATCTTGATCAAAATCTAAAATCAAAACACAAATACCAATATATTGTTATTGTTAAATTTATTATAAATAATTTCTGGTTTACAGTCGATTTCATGAACGGCGACGCGAAGAGTCCACAGCACACCGTGGTCCATCCAATGTACGTGAGCTATACAAGTATACCCACAACATCCGCAAGCGCCACAATGCAATCAAATAAGCAGCTGCAACTGCAGCATCAAAATCAGTCGCAACAGCAGCAGCATCAGCAAAACTCACTGCAATTCTATCATCATCAGCCACACAACAGCCACAGCAAACAGCCAATGAGCAACAACAACAGCAACAATAATACACTCAACAACAATAATCTTCACCTGCTGCAGCAGCAGCGCCAGCCAAATAACCAACACCATGCATCATTCCAACATCAACTAACCCAACAGCAACAGCGCACAAGTGCCGAGAGCAACAGCAGCAACAACAATAGCCTGAGTCGTAGCCAACAGCGACGCCTTCAGCGTCTGCATCAGGCGAAAGTCAGTCCCGGACCCTCATCTCTCATGTCCCCACAGACCACGCCCTCGCTGTCCTATGCCTCGTTGCAGAATTCCAATCCCTATTTGGCCAACACTTCGCTGAGTAACAGCAACTATAGCATTTTCCAAGGTGACATCAGTCCACCAGGTGGTCAGCATTTCGCTCGCATTCACCATAAGCCCAAACCGCCCAAGTCCCTGCCACCCGCCTCTCCGGTTAAGTACACCCAGCTGCCTCTAGACCGTCTGTCGCGTAATCTTGAGGAGGATGAGGATAATTTCTCACTGCAGCAGCTGTCGCCCAGCGACAACAATGGTGTGACCTATGTACCCTTTCAGAGTCCCACCCCGAATAGTCTGTTTGTGGGCGAGAATAACAATGCTCAGCCCCACATCATCTTTCAAGCTAGTCCCAATAACAATTATCCCTATGATCAGAATGGTTTGCCCTCGCCACCGCCCTTAAGAATGGTGCAGACGAGACAACCAACGCGACCCACTCAGATACCCATGCCCACGGTGCCCCTGTACAAATGCCATGAAGAGGAGGAGGAGCAGCAGCAGCAGCAGTTGGAAGACGAAGGCGTATTGACACCTCCACCGCCACCTGCCCCACGTCCTCATATATTCCAACAGCGCTTGGGCCAGGCCCCCTATCCCGATCTCTCCCCTGAAATAGCTGAGAAATATGCCATGCCCACACAGCATATACCAGGGCCGCCACATGGCTCACCCATGGTCAGACGCAGTCAACGACGGCCACGCGCCTATATACCAGCCCAGGCCAATTTCTGCGATCAGATACGCGCTCCTCCGCCTGGTTATGTGGTGCGCACACAAAGTAATGATCAACTGGTGGAAGAACCAGACACAGCTGCTGCTCCTCATGTCAATCGACGCAGTGGCCGCAACGGCAAGAGCCGTCCCCGTTCCTTCTGCAATTCCATAGTGGGTGTGCAGGCCTAGGCTGAAGTGACTTCCCGTCCCCAAGTAGGTCCCAGTTTCATATTTATACTTAAACTACAGTTGTGGATATGTGAAAATGGCACAAATGAAATTAGTTTAAAGGAAGGGCACAGGAATAGGAAATAGATTCTTCTAAAAAAGGGCCACTAAATGCCCAACGACGTTATAAACTATTGTTGAGCCCCTTAAACAATCAAAAGTAATATTTTTAAACTCAAACGGGGACTTCGAGAACGAATCGGGCCATTGGATGCCCATCTTTATTTAAAAGACTAGTTTTTTGAGCACATTCTGACTATGTTTAATAACAATTTCTGCATATTTGGGCGTGTCACTCCTACTATGAGCTTATCTATTGTAATTACGCGCTCTTTCCAAAGTAATTTGTATACTACAGTCCACAATTTCATTATCTACAGTCCACAATTTCATTATCTTAAGCAATCGAATGTTGCTTTTTTCTTTGAATTGATCGATAAGGTTTCCGCGATCCATTTGAGCTCAAAATTAATGAAATTAAAATAGAATCAAGAATATATCCATATATTCCTTTATATCCTAAAACCCAAAAACGGATAAAAATGAAGTAAAAGAGAACGAAACGATAAGTTACTAGATAAAGGGAAATGTTAAGACTTTACCTCTTTAAAGTAGTTTCATATATTTCTTAAAGGTGACTTATATTAAAGAAGCGTTCACACACGCTGAAATGGTGCCATATTTTTAAGTGTCAGTTGCTTCCATACATGTGTGAACACCTGCCAGAGGCGACGCCAGTTTACTGTTGCCATAAATGTTCTGAGAAAGCTGTCATATCAGACTGTTAAATGATGACTGACATCAAAAGAGTTGACTAAATGGATTTTTTTCATTTGTGCCATTTAAATGTCCCTAGCTACGTAGCTCTCTCTCCCCCCACTCTCTCTCTATCTATCTCTCTCTCTCTTTGTGCAGGTGCTGGGCGAATTGCCGCTTGTGTTACACATGTCGTCCCCGTTACTAATGCTCCATACACACTTGTTGTTGCCCCCGTTTTTTTGTGTTGTGCCTAACCCTTAGAGTTGATGTTCCATTTAGGATTAGGATCAAAAAAAAAAGTTAAAAATGCTTAATTCGGATGCCTTTGAAAAAAAAAACACAAATCATATATAGATACATACCAATATGTACTACGAGACTTTCCCCCGGGGGATTGTGATGAAATGAAATGCCTAACATCATTTTATTTTCCACTGTGATACTACATAAACGATTAAAAAAGAAATCAGAAATTATGGAAAGCCAATGCAAACAGATGCCTTTTTCGAAAAAGATAACTAAATGGAATCGTTACACATATGGATGAATATTGTACCATGTTTAGGCGTAGACACTTTTTATCCAGGATAAATGTGTATGCTGCCGTTTAACAAATGCCTTTTGTTGTTTTGACGCTATGCGATACGATAAACGAAATATAGTTAGAGTTATAAAGAAGTTGCCTATTGAGATAAGTGCGAGATACATAAATATATATCAATGTTTAAGTCTAGACTTAAGCTTTATGCCAACTGCAGTTATAGTTATACATATATATATATATAGAAATATGATCTTGAATCCAATTGCGTTTCTCCAAATAAATGTTCATTTACAACTAAAAACTCTGCCCGTCTGGAGTTTCTCTATTCACCTGGTAGCTGGCTTGTATGTAGCATTATTTTTTTTTGTGGCTCTCTAACACCCCCCCAAATGCTAACCATCAACACGAATTTCTCTCTCTCTGAGATGTAGCTAATCAACCTGTAAACATTTAACCAGCTCCAAAAAAAAAAATCACAAACTTTAACCCCACAGGTAAACTGTCGCTGATTACACTATGTTAGAAAACTTAACTTTTATATTGTACTCAGCCGGAAAATGGTTTTTTTTGAAACTTGTGTGAAAAGAATTTTTGAAGGTATTTGCCGATATTTAAAAGCTCTATATTGAAAACTGAGAATTAAAGCAGAACTGAGTAGCATAAAAAAATTGTTAAAACGCAGAGACAGAAACATATTTTGAATTTTTTGAAAAACGTATTTGAAAGAATATTTTGAAACCGCAAAGATCCCAAGCATTTTCAGTTTTAATGCTGCAATTTATATTTTTCTTTCCGTTAAGCAATGACAACCTAAAAACCTATTACGAATCATTTTTAAAACTATTTCGAAATCCGATGATTTTGAAACCTAAGAACCTACAACATATTTTGAATTTTTTGAAAACCAATTTCGAAATCCGATGATTTTGGAGCCGAAAAGAAAGCAAACATTTTCGGTTCTATGTTTCAGTTTTCGTTCCATAATACGATTACAAACTATTATATCAGAGACCAGAACCATTATTTAAAATTTTTTGAAAACCGGCATTAGAGGTCCGATATTTTTTGGAGCTAAAAGAAAGGAAACATTTTCGGCTCTGCATTCTATTCTTCATTTTTCAAGTTTAAAAGCTTAAATTAAGATTTTTCGTTCCATAAATCGACTACAGCCTATTAAATATCAGATCCACAACCCATTCGGTTGAATTTTTTGAAAACCGCCATTCGAAATCGAGATTTTTTTGAAACCAAAAAGGAAGGACGCATCTTCAGTAGGGCTTTCCGATTCAAATCGCGTACCGGAACCGATACAAATTTATTTTTGAGAACCGAATACCGTTTACCGTTCACAAGAATGCTTTAAAGTGGACGTATAAAATACGGACGTTCCGGAGTAAAAAACGGACTCGAAACCGAAAAAACCGGAACTAATTGAAAACCGAAATATAACTGTTTAACCCGTAACCGAACGGGACCAAAAAATTTGTTTCGGGACTAAGCCCCGATCTTCAGTTTTTCAATTTTATTGCTTCAATTAAGATTTTTTTTATTCTTATCGTTTTACGATTGTTTTCAGCCTAAAAACCTATTGAATATCAGATTTTTTGAATACCGACATTTAAGATCTGTTTTTTTTTTTTTGAGCCGAAAAGGTGAATCATTTTGGTTTCTGATTTTTATTTCTTCAATCAAGATTTGCTCTCCATTAAACGATTACCATATTGCCAGATGGTTTTTTGTCAGCGCAAACTTTACAAAGAACTCTAAAGGATATGGTACGTGCTTGATTAAAACACTATATAGATAGCTTGCTTAAGATCATGAATATAAACTGAGCACTTAAAATTTTGATTTATTTTTATTAAATTTTTCTATTCATACAAAATTTTCAATATTTTCTTATTCAGTAATGCTCTCACTTTCGCAAAACTTTTGCGATTTCAAACCGTTTTTTTGACCAGATGGAAACACTATATAGATAGCTTGCTTAAGATCATGAATATAAACTGAGTAGTTAAAATTTTGTTTTATTTTTATTAAATTTTCATTATTTTTTTTCAGTAATGCTCCCATTTTCACTTTCGCAAAACTTTTGCGATTTCAAACCGTTTTTTTTGACCAGATTTCGGTTTTCAATCGCAAAACTTTTCCGAAATCTAAAATGGAAGCACAGTTGATTATCCTTCTTTTAAAATTTCTCTCAAAAAAGTCAAACTAAATTAAAAAAATCTTCGAATTTTGAAAATTTTCCAATAAAAATTCTTACCACAAAGAAGGTAATTTCTATTTTTTCTTTATTTGGCAAAAACCATTTTCAGGCTGAGTACCTTTTAGCTTTTGCTTAGCTTTAACCAAATGGAAATTTATTCATGCTTTTCTTTTCATTTGATTTTCCCCCCTGTCTAGTGAAGCACATTAACAAACAGTCCAAGCATCGCCAGTCGCTGTATTCCATCGAATTTGGCAGCAGCAGCGATACCATACGACATGGCAGTCATGCCCTGGGACTGGGTCTGGGCGATCCACGTGGAGATCAGGATGGCGGTGAGCTGAGTCCCAAACCAATGACACCGCGACGAGTTAAACGGCGTTCGGTAATGGCGCGAGGCACACAGGGACGTCAGTCAAGTGGTGGTAGCAGCCGGCGTTCGCATCATGGCTCTAGTGGTACCTTGAGATCTAAGCATGGCGGAGGCGGTGGTGGAGACAGTAGCAGTGGCAGCTATGTGCGCAGCAGTACTCGTAGTTCTCGTCGCAAATATCAACAGAATCCGGTAACCAAGCTGTTGGATCAGCAGCAGCAGCAACTCCAGCAACAACAACAGCAGCAGCATCCACACTTAGGTTCATTCCATCGTCAAGATAAGCTCTCACTGACGGCCACCAATCTGCAGTCGTTGAACGATGACATTGTCAATAATACCAACAATGTGTCCAGTGTGCAGCTGGGTAATAGTCATTATTATAACAGCTATCGCAAGAATATACCCCTGGATCCCATTTACTACAACACCAATGGCCAAGGTATGCTGGAGCCGCCTAGTTCACCCAAGCTACCGCCTCCTCCCATCAGTTTGCAATCTGGTGGTCACTACAATCCCAGTTATCAGCACTCTACCACCCACTTAAATGATGTGGGTCATGCTACAGATGAGTTGTATAACAATCGTCCACCTTCGGTGCGTTCCAGTTACTCGAATTTCCATGGCTCCAGACCTTTGTCGACCGCCTATACCACTGGGGAGAATGTTTTTGCTGGCCTAAGCGGTGCCAGTGCCAGTCCACCGCAGGCTCCCTGCACGCCGCCGCTTTATCAGCAGCATCCACTGCATCAACAACAACAGCAGCAGCAACAGCACTATCTTCCTCCCCCACCGCTAGAGCCAGCGCCTGTCTATGTCAGCGCCATGTCTTACTCCAAGCGTACTGCCTCCAGGGAGAGCATACGCTCCATGGCCTTTCTCAACAATGGACCGCCTGCCTATAATCTCAACTATCACACACCGCCGGATTCGGAGACTACCATGTAAACATCTTTATCAAAGATCTCTGCAACGCCCTAAACCTATTTATATACTTGTGCCACCAGCCCAGGTCCATAGCTTCCACATACGTATACTTAACTAATTTAACTATTAAAGCAAACAACAATTTATGTATGAATGTCTAAAGTCTAAAGCCTAAATTAGCTTTAAGTTTCTATCGTTTTACCAAAGTGCCTTTGTAAATAAAAGATATATAAACGATTCTTTTGTAAAAAAAAAAAATGACCAAATACTTTAAAGAACGGCAGCCTGCAATTGCAATATAACCAAGTAGAGAGCACTGGGAAAGTCATTGGGTAAATGACCTTGACCTTGTACACATAAATCTCCAAAAAGAGTGGACCTCTAATGGCTCAAACATTCTTGGGGGACATCTTTCAGACTCATCGAACTGGCCCATAGTCCAGTAACCCAACTGAATACATAGTTACATCACTAAACACAATCCAAACTCAAATATAGCAACATTACTCAGCCACGGGTCAAGCTTTAATGCAGCATAAGCAGAAGGCACCTGCTCACCCCTGAGTATGGCACTGCTATTCATGCCAAATAGAAGCGAACGTCTTGAAGTTCTACAGTGTGTCTTAGTAAAATTGCAGCCTAAACTGCAACCGCACCGCCTAAACCAACAGAGTTTTTTGGGTTTAAACATCAGAGCGAATAAAATTGGGAAAAAATAAAGAAAATTCTAATACACATAAATAGTGTTCCATATAAAAGTATGGGTCTCACCACAGCTGTGTAGACACATGGGAAATTCTTGAGGTGGAGATCCCAGTACTATCAGACATAAGTTAGGGGCACCTATTTCAGCTGGATCGGAAAGAAAACATTAGCTACAGCTACACAACCAGCTAAAGCTAAGGTCCCACAGGCAAATAAATTGCCCAAATTTTGATGAAAACTTGGCTATATAGCCATGATTGTTTGTTTCACTGGTCTTAAAACTAAAACTATGATTCCATATGCAAAAAATTTGCTCAAATATTTCCGATTTAACCAAATTTTCATTAAAATTTGCTAATTTTTTGCCAGTGAAACTATAGTGTAAAGTGCAGGTGCCCATCCCATAGGATGGACCATAATTGTCCGGGAGCAGCCGACACACGCATATAGAGAAGAATACGTCTGTTCTATAAATAGCACGCTCGGCGGTTTGCTTTTCACGATTGTGCTTTAGTCTTTCTTATACCCTTGCAAAAGATTTCCCCAAAAGTTTGCAACGCAAAAAAATATTTATTTCCGACCCAAAACTAATATATCAGATCGGGTGACGAAGCTGCGATTGAGCTGTCGTCGTGTCTGATTTAGACAAACTGTCTGTTTTAAAGTACGAGCTGAAACTTCACAGAGTTTCTTTACTGCACACTGCTAATATGTCGGAACCGACGGGAGCGGATGACTATATCTTATAGCTGCCATAGGAACTGTCGGTCGAAAGGGGTTTTTGAGAAATTTTTTGATTTTAATGTTAACGTGTCTCACTTCAGCGATTATTAATATTATAACTCATAAGGGCTGACGGCGTCGCAGCCGACACACGCATATAGTAGAGAGAGAAACATCGTGTGGGTTTTATTAAAAAATTGATGCTAAGCTCGGCGGTTTGACTCTCTGCAAAGACGTGTGCTTTAGTTCTTCTTTCTTCTCTCACGAGGCATTTGTTGGTTTGCTTTTTTGCTCATGTTTGACATCATGACGTTTACTTTGTGTTTCACTGCTTCACACACAAGTGCAAAGCTTGATAGTGTGGGCATGGGCGGTGCCCATCGGACCAAACGCTCGCAAACGATATCGCAAATGAGTGAATTGCGATACTTATCCCGACAAAACTCTCGCAATCGGATCAGGAAAAGATAGAAATATGATTCATATGTCGTGGCAGTGAAAGTCTCGTTTACGATAATGCAAGAAATAGGGTTAGCGAGCGTTTTGCGATATTTTTGTAATATTTCTAGCAAGTCGAATACAATATTTACTTTGATAGGTTTTTGATTTAAAATATACTTAGAAAGAATATTACATCTGAGCCCGCAGGAATATCAAGATAACTCACTTATTTGGCCATAAGAAACTATAACTAACTATATATAGTTGCTATTTTTTTAGTCAAATTTCTGCAGTCTCATCAATCTCTCCCGCCTATTGAACAAATTTTTGCCGCTTTTGCTTGAATGCTGCAGACAGTAAAATATCAATTTTAATTTTATAAATAAATTTATAATGGTAACACTTTCTCCGCATAGCTTAGTGACTTAAAGCCGTCTAGCACAATAATTTGTTCACTAAGAGATTTAGATCTCGCGCACCGTCGCAACCTTTGGCAAACCAACGAAAAAAACTGAAAAATTAGTTCACTTCGGCTTCTCTTCATAAGACAGAATCAACACATCACTTGTGAATTGGATTTTGCTTACTCTCTTTCTCTTGCATTCGGGATTTTTTTTTTGAAAAAGGAAGACACGAGCCAGCTGATACTCTGGTGTTGGTAATTTTAAATCTCGCTGGAAAGCTCGTATGCGAGTGTTTTGCGATAAATATATTCTCCTTCCGTTCTTTGCTTACTTGCGGCCTCGTTTGTGAATTTCGATGTGGCAAAAATGGTTGGTGGGGGTTCCGCTGGGACTGGTGTAAAGCAATTTTAACACAGGCAAATAATTGGCCCAAACTTTAGATGTACCGAAAATTAGATGAATGCATATTTTTCAGGACTTAGAACCAGGGAATCAACCCGAATCGTATTTCTGTTCCGTTTCTGGTACGTACGAACTTCTGTTGGGTAAAAGTTCTGTTTTGGTTCCAATATTATTTTGGTATTAGATTTTTATTTCAGTATACCGGTACGTATCGGTATGTACCCTTAAAATATAAAGAAAGATCGGTCACTGGTTTTGCGTCCATCCAATTTTTTTAGCGATTACATAATAATTACACTCCAAAAAAGCAAACGTTTTACGCTCACTTGCCCTTCTCAAAGGCAAATGTGGAAACTTTGTCGAGTTTTCATCTTCTTTATTTTGAAAACGTTTCTCAGGAAAAATTGTGATGTTTAAAGGTATTAAACTGTTTGGGAAAAATACGTATTTATTTCAATTGTCTTCTGTCTTTTTATACAAATACATGAATGAATCCACTTAAGCTTCCACTTCGGTTTGGATTTTTGGCTTCACCACTTTTATTTCCCACCGGACCTCTTCTGCTTGAAAAAGGTTGGGTTCAATGAATATCTTTAGTCAGGTTGTTCAGAGATTATAAAATTATTACAATATTTTGGGCCTTTAAATCTGGCCCTTGAATCTGAGCATTACCATTTCAAAACTATATCCAAACTGCAGATACGCAGAAGGAAATTAAGTCAAGTTGTTAAATGGCAAATCAAATCCGTTTATTGATTTACATAGAAATTGCGATCCTGGTAAAGAACTTATGAATGATTACTATAATAAGGTCCATTTGGGTATTGATAAACGTTTTTAATAGCTTCGTTAGCTTCTTTATTTTTTACCAAAAAATATCTCAACGATATCAGAATTCATGAACCAAGCTTCGAACCAAAAGCTTCGGTTCGTAAACGAAGTAAACGAACCGGTTTGAAAAGCGAACCTAACACTTTCCTAGGGGTTTGAACCCCCGGACTGAACCTTCTTTAGAATTTCACAGGTTTGCAGCCTTAGTCAGAGCAGCTTTCTTCATTAAGGTTCACTTGAAGAGAAATGGATAACACAAAATTATAATGAGGATCAAGAATATAGAATGCAACATTTTCAAATAGACTGGTTTGTCGTTTTTCTATATCACACAACAAAAGATTTTCTGAACCAGACTCTTTTTTTTTTGAAAGCATGCGATTTAACCAAATTAAGTAAAAGTCCCCCAAAACTAAGTGCCAGCTTTGCAGTCTAGATGTTGTTTAGAACCTAAACCGTACCGTACGTTTAGCTTTTTGGTCTTCTTGGTTCCAAGAATATTGATTTTCAGAAACGGGTATACAAAAAATTACAATTATCTGTTCCGGTTCCGCTTCTGGTTTTGAGTTTTAACCGGTTATTTTCGGTATACGGTTCCGGTTTCCGGATTGATTCCCTGCTTAGAACAATAACTACGAATTCCTATGCAAACAAATTACACAAATATGGCCAAAAAGTTCGTTAATATGACCTGTTTAGCCACATTTGGTCAAATTTTTTGCCTGCTTTAGGCTCGTGAATGAAAGCACTCAAAATTAAGTATACTGAGTATTTTGCAGTCGGCGGACTCAACTGAATTATTTATTATTGTTTATAAAAAAATATTCCATATTTATTGTAATTCTCCCCTCTATTCATTGGGACAAACTGCAAAAGATAAACCAAAGATAATTAAAATTTGTACCTCAATTCGTTTCACTTTACTTACAATCATCGGCATCCCAGCCGGGTTCAATATCCAGCTGCTTATTTCGCTCCTTGAGCCAAGTGAAAAGCGGTGCAAAATATTCCAACACGCCGCGTCCGCTTAGCTTACGTTCACCCGTGGCTATTTGCATAATATCCCGCCAGTGTTTGGTGGCACCCAGCTCCATCATTTCGCGCATCATTCGACCCGCCTCCTTGCTGTCATAGAAATCACAATTGTGCAGCGGAAACTTGGAATCTCCGGGCTTATACTGACCGCTGGCCAAACAAAAGGCTCGATAGAATTGAAAGCCCAGAATTTCCGATATAAATTTCCTGAAAAATAAACACAAAACTTAGGCCATTGATGGAGCAGGCAAACATGGAAAAACTAACTTGGTGTTGGAGGTCTCGGGATTCAGGCCGCGATAGAATCTATAGTCGGGATCAAGATTCTGAGGGAAAAGCCAGCCAGGCGGCTGGACTCCCGCAAACTTGTCCTGCAAACGCCAATAGGCGCAATTAGCACCAGTGGCACCAATGCGTCCGTCCATGACATCCACCAGAAATTTGTCGTTGATGAAATACTGAGGCACAGCTAAGAGCGTGTGCACACCCATGCGGAAGAGTCGATTGAGCGACTGCTCCTCAGAGAGGCTATCATTGAGCAGTATATGCAGGCGATTGAGATGACGGGGTGTACCCGAGGCCAGTACCACAGTTTCGGCCAGTGCACTACCGAAACCGGGACAAGGTTCGGTGTCCAATCCAAAGGGAAGCTGCTTTTTATAGATATTGTACTGCAACTCAGCCATGGTGCCATGAACCTGCATCATTTTCTTATAATCCAACTTGGGACAATAACGTAGGGCCACATCGGGGGGAAAGTAGTACACTTGCGACTTGCACTCGGGACCACCTTCGTCGTCTTTCATGCGACGCGAGAAACGTTCATAAAAGTTGCTGAAAACAGAAGAATGAGAAAGTATCTGCAAAGTCCATTGTTTCTGGAACTTACTCCGACATGTGATTCAGACCCAGGGACTCGAAAAACTCGGCGGCCTTCTTGTTAATCTTCACCGGCGTCACCAAAACCTCCTCTAGGCGACGCACCACCGAGGGCAACTGATGCTCTCGACTGGGATGGGGTGTGCGAAAGAACTGATGCGAATACCAATCCTGCGATAATATCTGATCCATTATCGGCGCCGAGATGGCTCCATCGCTTTTTGTATCCGCCTTGGGATAGTATCTCCGCACCTCATTTCGCAAATAGGCATGAAGTTCCCTGTAGAGTGGCATTATCTCCCACACCACCGCCTCCAGCTCGGCCTGAAAATTCTCCGTATCATAGTACAGATACCAGGTACGCGATGGCGTCACATGTCCATTGTAGGTGGCTGCAACTCTCAGCAAGCGCACATATTCAAAAAAGGTAGACTTGGCCGTGTCCTTGTCATTGATGGCACGACGCCAGTTCCGCCAGTTGAGCAACAGTTTACTGTACTGTTTGGCAAGCCTATTGTGGTTCATGATCTCTGGATACATGGCCACTGGCCGGTATGCAATGCAATCCTCGCCGGGACAGACCAAAGGACCGCTAACAAAGTTTTCCATAGTTCGCAACAGATCCTTGGCATGCTCGTAACTCTTGAGACGCAAGCCCTGCAACTGCAGCTTGGACAAACGTTGCACTCGTCTGCGTAGCAGTTCGTCTTCTAGTTGCTCCACGGGCACCACACTCAGATTGGCCGCCAGTTCGTACAGCAATCTATAAGTCTCCATTTCCACCTGCAGCCTGCTGGGTGCCTGACCACCCAATGGGGATTTGCCCTTCGAGGTGAGTTGCAGAAAGATGCTTCGCTGCATGCCCCAAACTTTGCTCATACGTGCGGTGGCTGTGTCCAAAATGCGACGCGTTGATAGCTCATATGTGTTGGAGTGTTTCGAACTGGAGGAGTTGGTTTTACAGCTACCCAAACTGACCAAGGTCACTAGGAGCAGGAGAAGTTGCACACATTTCAACGACATGTTGCCCCCAGACTTGCTTCCGCTCCGGGGTTGATAATTAGGCAAGGAACGGCGTCTGGTCACGACCTTATCGCGTAATACTTTTCAAAATAATTGCGTTTCTTGACTTTTGTTTTAAGGTTTGTTTTTTTTTCCAAAGTGTTCCGACTCTTACAGAATCTCGAGGCAGACTGAGAGTTAAACTTAGTGTGGGGATTGCTTACTTATCTATTGAAACCAGGGCTAGAGGCAAGCTTTTAAGAGTAAGATGATGAGCTTACTCTTATCAAGTGGGGTGAATTAAACGTAAATATTGTGCGAGTGACTAGCTTCTCTTCCAGAAGCTGAATGAATCTTTATTTGGTTTTTGGTATCTTTTTATACATTTATGGTTTAACCCAAAGCAGTTCATTGCAAGGCCTTGCGATGGTGGATGTGTCCCTATTTTAAGGGTTGTATGGTATATTTTTATGCTTCTCGTACTTCAGTCCCAAACTCAGGTACCTGGACTCACAATGGACTGCTGAAATATATTTGAACATATTGCCGAGGGCAAAAAATTGTATTTTCACATATATTTTTCCTCTTCGAAGGGGGAATGTATTTTAATGTGTGTATTTACATATAGGTTTAGTATTTTTCTTGCATTGTATTGTATTTTTATTCGAATATTCCTTAAGTGTAATTTCTTTTTTTTAGCATTTCCGTTTTGTTATATATATTTTCTTTTGATTTACATTGGTTTTTTCTCTCTTCTCTTCCTTACTTCTTCCTGATTGAAAGGCATATTTCCCTCAGTTTATGGTCCTCATCACGCAGGGCAATTTTTCAAAGCTTGGCAGGCCACTTTGGTGAATTATACCATTTTTTCTCTTCCGATCACCGCCTTATGCTATCCTTGCATTGGAATGCCTTTTTTCGACCTGAGCAAATTCAGTTGAGCACGTTTTCCTTTACAGGGGCGAAGGTTTAATAATCACTAAAACGCAAATACGCTTGCGAGTGATCCTCTACACTACAAGAAGCTGAATGAATCTTAATTTGATTTTTGGTCTCTTTTTTATAAACGAGGTGAAGAAAACATCCTTGTTCTTTTTTTTCTAAGTGTGTCAACTCACTAAAATTGCTCACTGTTCAGTTGTTCACTTGTTCTTCTTCAATTGTTCAGCTGTTTAGTTGTTCACCATCATACGACCGAACATTATAATTTGTTGAGTGACAGTCTTCTCATAACACTCTCTCACATCCCTTCTTTTTTTTCTAGAGGACTGGAATAAAACCTCTCCGCGATCTTCTTTAAATGGGCAACGTTACTTGTCATCGTCTTCGTCCCATCTGACACTTGTACGATGTTTCCTGTTCTCTGCAGCACTGTGTATTCTGTGGCATTAAAGTTTGAAGTCAACTTGCTAGGGAAAACTGTGTTCTTGACCACGAACTCTGTCTCCCACTTCAATAGCATTCTCTTTTGACCCTCGATTTTTATCGGCCACAGTCTTCCCTTTTTGTTTCCGAATTAGGTCGTTGTCCTTTTTTACCGAATCCATTTATTCCCCCAGAACGTCTTGAATACTAGGAATCTTGTCTCTGATCACTCTATTGAACATTAACTCTGTTGGGGGAATGCCAGTTGTGCTGTGCGGAGTCACGTTGTACATCATGACGAAGTCTTGAATTGTTTCTTTATATCGGACCTTATTTGCATGAACAATTTTTAATCGTTTGACCAGTGTCCTGTTCATCCGCTCCACCTCTCCGACTAACAGAACCCACACAAAAATGGAGCTTGGTGACCCCATCATAGGACATCATGCAGTCTTTGCTGATATTCATCTCATGAGACATGATTTTCTGCTTGCGCAGTGGATTTCGACATATTCGATCTTTCACGGCTTTTGATGGCTTTTATTCCATTAGTATCCTCAAATAACTTCACTTCAAAGTTTCGGGTCATTTCCAGTGGGCGCAACATCCGAAATACTTCACCTAGCCGCATTTATGCAGGCCAATTTCGCCCCATTCCATGATTGCAAACAACTGACGCCGAAAACTTTTGATGCAGTAGTAAAGCATAAGTGTCACTTGTCAAATAGCCGTCAAGTAGAACTGGATACGTTCAGTGGTTCTTGAGAACGAGTGGGTTTAATACGAGTACCAAAACAATTGCCTCTTCTAGGTATATAGTTGTACGATTTTTATGAAGCTTGGTGGAATTATGAAAATGCATAGAAAACTTATGAATACGAGATTTGGGAACGTTTGCGTTGAAAACAAAAAATAAAACCAATAAAAATAATTTATTCAATCAAAATCCATAAAATTATATTTACATAACACAAAAAACAATTAAAACAAAAAACAATATTACCAATACCATACCATCACCCCACCAAACAAATAAAATAATAAAATTAAATTAAAAAAAAATTTTTTTGGAGATTTCAAAGCCAAAACAAAACCCACAATTAATTTTTTAATAATATAGTGTAACCACCAAAAAAAACAAAACAAATATTTTGAAAAATTTTCAAACCACTTTTTTCCACAATAATCCAAAACATAAAAACCAATTTAATTTTCAATTTTATCATCAAGCTAAACGGGCCAGACACAGTGATAGAGCAAATAGGTTAAATCTAGATATTGTTTAGTGATTCTGTTAAGTGGACCAACAAGAATTAACAAAAGTCAGTGCGAATTTTTTTTCAAAAACTAATCTCCACAAAAAACTTAACCGCCGATTTCGATTACGGTTATAGTTTATTTTTTATGGAAAACGGGAATGGAATGCTTGTCCGATTGCTCCCCTAAAAAATTTTAAATGCCTTGACTCAAACTGAAAATTGAAGAGCGCGGTATTTTCGCGCGTGGAAAAATAATAGAAAAATCTAGCGATTTTTTTGTCTCAAATTAGGGAAGCGGCTAAAATATAAAAAATTTTTTCAATAAATAATGAAAATTTGATACAAAAAATCATGCGATTTTTGTATTTAGAAAATATACGAAAAATTAAACAAGAACCCAAAAAATCATATAAAAAATTGCGTCTTATTTCCTTATAAAAATAAAACAGGGCCCCAAAAATTAGTTTTTCGGTCTTACTTCATTTCTTTTTTGACTTATTTCATTTTTTAAATTTTATTTAAAAAGGGAAAATAACTTCCCAAATTTGATCAAACAGGCTGGTTTTTGTTTTCTATATAAATTGTTGGAGCCTCATTTCATTTTATTTTTAGGGCCTTATTTCGCAGAGCCCTGAATTAATAATCATTGAAAAACTTTACGGGATGTGTAGAGCAGATTTTTAAATTTTACCTTCAAGTATAACATAATTTCAAATCAAAAAATGTTGTACACGTCATTTGTATTTTGCTTTTGCTTTTAAGCTCTGTGGTTAAATTGCTCAAAAATTTTAATGTATTCTCATTTATTTGACATTTGACAAAAATAATTCACATATTTGTTGATCAAAACCGGAAATTTTAAAAATTAATTAAAAAGAAACCTTGGATGACCGCCTCGACTGAAATGTATAATTATTCTAAAAATAATTCTTTATAATTCACGGTCCATCGATGAAATTTTTTCGAAATTGTTGTTAATTTGGGTCAAATTTACTAATATGTCTTTAGATGCTTCTTTCTTAGTACAGTATTTGGCATATAAAAATATATTCCATGTCGGCCAGGGGGGGTTACGGTGCAGCTCCGTACGTAATGATAAATTATAATTTTAAACCGAATCCGAATTGGTTTTTCGGTCATATGAGATTTGTATGCTTGGTTTCATAGATGACAAAATATACATTAGGTGTTACATAAAAAAAAAGTATATTATTTAAGGATCCATTGGATGATTTTGGTATCTATTTGATACTTTTGGATGATATTATATTGATTTAATATCAAATTGATCTTTGATTTTCATCCAGTGGAGCTGAAAATAGTCAAAAGGATAAGAGCAAAGGTATTATGATATGAGAAGTTGCATTTCAGATAAGAGAACGATTGACCAAGAGTTTTAGAAGAATTTTGTTGTGCTGTGATTGTACGGATGATTTAACATTGGGGCTAAGGAAAATTTCATTACGTCTTTTAAACGAACCCTCTACTGTTTCTTTGTGCACCGGTTAAGCAGTAAAAATTAATTTGCTCCGGTTCAGGTTTGGTTTGGATTTCCATAAAAAAACAGGTTCCGGAGCGTCTTGACTCTGAACCGCCTTGCACAACTGTGTGGGATACCGAATTTGCCTTGTCAGTAGTTGAAGATGTAGAAAAAGCTCCTTTGAGAAACTCGAGAGCTGAAATTAGGTTTTGATTCAAGCCCATGAGCCGGAGCTTCTCATGGTATGGCAGAACACTCACCAAGATACTTTTTCCTAAAATATTTTAATACCTTTTCAGTATGGTTTCGTTTCTTTAAGGGTCTAAGGGTCTAAGCCTTAAAGAACCGAAACCATACTGAAAAGGTATTAATGAAGTAAATAATTTTCGGTTTTAAAAAATGATGAAAATGATGATATAGGAAGTAGTATCTTCTAGTGACCCTAGCCATCATCATTGCCATCCAAAAAGCTTATGACTCTTCACAAAACAAACTGATACCAAGTCCCTTTCACTCAAAACCCAAAGTTCCGATCTAGTTAAAAACCATTTTGACTTTGATCTTTTGTGCCCTACCACAAATATTGCGTATACGCCATGCTGAACAATAACAAAACGAAATTCAGCCAATCGAGACAGATGAGCAGCAGCCTTGCAGCCTCCATTTGCTTTTGTTAGAAAGTGGCCCATATACAAGCTTAATCATTTTGACAATTTTTTCCTCTTTTTATGCTGAGAAGTAGTTGCCCAGTAGCCTGCGGTGCAGCAGCGGCGACGGAAGGAATAAAGGGAAATGGGCCATGCCCTTTCGCAGAGAGAGAGGAGAGAGGTAAGGAGAGAACACATCCGGACGCGGACTGCATTTGTTTATGCCGGCAGGCCTACAGGAGAGCAGTGCCAGAGCCACACGCACGACATGTGCTTTTGACATTTTGGCAGAGAGTAAAAGTCCTCGTCCTTTTGTTTTTTTTGTTGGTGGAAATACAGGGAAAACCATTTCATCGCTCTGCATCGCCGACGCTCTGCAGATTACGTCAAACGGAAAGGAAAACCCGTTTGCTCAGCTCAGTCACCGACGAACCTTAGAATCGAACAGTTCGCCATGCCCAAGGGCACGCGTTCGTAGTATGTTAGTGGAAAAAAAAAACATAAAAAAGGAAAAATATTTAAAAAGCACACGCACACACTTACACTCACACACACACACACACACACACACTTGTGCAAGTGCAACGCAAGTAAAGTTCTTGAGCGCCCAAAAATAGAGTGAAATGTGCTACTGCATGAAGAAGGATAAAACAGAAACTAACCTACATTTTCGCGCTCTTTCGCACACACACACACACTCACAGGACTCTCTCTCGCTTGCTCGCTCGCTCGCTAGGCCAAAAGAAATCAACAGTAAATTGTAATAACACTTCTCAGTCTGCAGACTTCAGGTGTGTGTGTGTGTGTGTGTGTGTGTGTGTGTGTCAAACAATGTGCGTGCCTAAAGTTTTTCCTTTTTTATTTTTACTAAAAATTTGTTTCTTTTTGTGCTTCTTGTTGTTGTTGCTGTTGCTGCTGGGAAGGCAGGTGCTGCTACAACATTGTTGCACAGTTCAGCGACAACTGAATAAATTAATGTTAATAATGTAAAATAAAATAAAACAACCATTAAAAAATTCCATAAATTAAAAATAGTCTTAAAAAATAATCAAAAAAGAAGAGAAAAGAAAGTGTGTGTCAGTGCAAAAATAGTGCTTAACTTCGTGGAGAGCTTGAGAGCTCTATATATAAAAATAGAATTGGCTACCCACGACGAGTGGTGCATGTATCCATGTATCCAATGTGATTACATAAAGGGGATACCCGCAACTGCAACAACTGCAGCACGCACTGTTGCCATAAGTAAACAACAATTAGCAAATGTTTAAAGGTAAATCGAACTTATTTTCCCCCCTTTTTATTTAGCACTCATTTCAAGGAAACAAAATGAGAGAGAGGGCAGATGTGTGTGTGTGTGTGTAGTGTAGGCCACAACAACCACAATTCATGTGTTGGTGTAGCGGCCGCGACGTCCTGATGGTGGCCCATAAATTAGCTCTTGATGTGCACTTAACTAGGCAACATTTTAGTTGTTGTTGTTCGCTTTCGTGCAAAATAGTGTAGCACACTTTTAGGGGCCCGCAGGCCAAGCTTTCACTTTAAAATCCCACGTCTGGTCACGCCCTTCTGGAGGGGGCAACCCACTGCTCCCCTCACTCATAAAAATGCCTTCTTATTGTTTGTAATAAAAATATTTTGACGATTTGTGTGCTTAGAGCCAGGTCCGAAATTTATATAAATGAGATGAGTCTGTATCTGCTTCGACCTTAATGGCTACATCGCCTGCTCCTTCGTCCTTCCGCTCACCAAATATCACCTGCCTGCCAGCCTGAGATTGAGATTGGTTTTGGGGGGGAGGGCAACTTGATATTGAATATTTTATGGGTGCCTCTTCATCTAACGTTTTTCCATTGCTGCCGCCTGCTGTAGTAACAGACGTGTCAAGAAGTTTTGCAACAAAATAAAGAAAGAAAAAAAAAACAAAACAGGAAGCAGGCCTACAGCGCGCCCACAAACAAAACGCTGAGCAGTGAGCAGCAGCCAAGCAAAACCTCCCACTAAACTGCTTCCACACCCACTCGGATGCCTTCGCTGCTTTGTTGTGGGACGCCGCCATTTATCAATTCTGGTATCTTGTAAGCGTGTGAGTGTGTGAGTGATGCCATAATGTTAATTAACTTTATCTTAGTTAAGCTTTAAGTCTTAAAGCGCCGCTCATTTTCCGGCTGTTACGTGGGCTGGCTTTGCTATTTGACTTTTAGAGTGACCAGTTTAAATTTAGGAATTTTCATTGGAAATTTTGATGTTTTGTGAATTTTTCACAGCAAGTTTAAAAATTTGATCACACAGCTGAGTTTTTGTCTGAGTTGCTGAAAGACAGTGTAAAACGGCGTCTGAGTATGAATGAAGTTACTCAGATGAGAGATCAGGACAAATAGAACCGGTTGATTCTACATTTGTTATCGAATTTTGGACTTTGGTAAAGTTTTTTTTTGTATATCAAAGTAATTCTTCTTAACATTAAACAAAAGTAGCAATTTAAGAAGCATCAGAACGCAGATCGCCAGACACGGCCACATTCTTTTATTTTTTTGTACATTCTTTTTCGCTTCCATAGTTTTTTTCATCTTGTATTTTACTTACTAGGACGGAAAATATAATTTTAAATGCTTTTTATTCATTTCGCTTTTTATTCTAATTGTCTTCTTCTTTCATGCAAACAAAGCCACGTCCATGAATGTTTCGAAGAACCAATGGTTCTGTAACTGGCACATCTGAGCTTCACCATTTGGACGACTGGACCTAGCTCCCATTCTTCCCCTCGCTTTTCCATCAGCAGCTCTGCTTAACCCATGCTCAAACTCATATAAGGTTATTCTCGCTCAACCCTAATTAAGGCAAACCAACAAACACTCTTGTTAATGGAATTATAATCAGTGCTCCAACAAAGTTTGATTGGTTAGATCAAATAAAAATCAGCAGCGAACATGTGTATGTCTGTTAGTTCGATCGGTTGAGCGCAATTCAATGTTAAGCGGGTGTTGATTAATGCATAATCATTTCGCAATCACACGAAGCCGTTCTCTGCAAACTCAGCAATAGATGGCGCCACTATTTTGACCATTTGTTTGCCTATTTGTTATATGGCATTGAAAACAAAAACTTTTTCTCACTAGATCTACTTTTTCGTCCGTTGGTTCCTATGACAATTATATGCTATAGTCATCCGATTTGGAATGAACTTTGCAGGATTGTGTGGAAGTATGATATATAATATTAACACAGGTCAACAGCCAATGTAGTCCAGCCTTCTCAATGATTAATTCTGATCCAGTTTTGTGCACTGATTCCTAAACTGGTCTTGGTTTTTCTCCATCAGCTCTTGTTTTCAAGATATCCCGGAAAATCCATTTTGCAGTATTTTTGGCTTTTAAAATATGATGGAGGCTTAACCGAGCAGTTTAACTATTAATGCGGCCTAAAAAAATCATGGGAGCAGCATCAGCAAACCCAAAAGCCCCTAAATTGGCCTTTGAAGAGTAATTTTCGTCAAATTATAGCAAATTTTTCAAACCTAATCATCGTGCACCAGCCATTTGGGGTGGTTGGATTTTAATTAAAACCATTTTAGCATGTAGCCCAATGGTTCTTCTAATTTTACAAATTTTGTTGCACTTAAATCAACATGGACAAAGTTACAGCCGGCTAATCCCGTTCTGTTCCGTTCAACAAAATTAAATCAAATAGGCATTCAGACACACATTTTTGCCCCAATTTTGAGATTTTTGACTAATTTTTAATTTTTGAGGAATCTATTTATAGAGAAGCTTGTTATTGAGTTGATAGAAAAAACGATTTATGTTTCTTTTTCTCCGATATATTTCGGTTTTCATCCGTCTTCTGGGCAAAACTACTAAAATGTATGCACCAATATTAAACATTCAATCCTTTAAATAAATTCACAAAAAACAGTTTACGTACAATTTTTACACGTCTGCACCTTGTGACGTGGAGTCTTCAACTAATTGTCAGTGAGTTAGTCTGTATAAATGCGCGTAGTTCTCAGTATCAGTCTTAAAATTGAGTCTCCTGTCAGTTGAAACGCTTGAGATATGTAACATTTCTAATGTGACAGCGTTTGTTGTAATGTGTTTGTTGTAGTACTTGTCGTTGAGCTATGTCGGGTTTTAACTTCGGGTTTTAGTTTTGTCGTTCCTATGTAGACTTTGTTGCAAATATCGTCTTTAGATTCTTCGCATGGTATCTTGTCGATGACATTCTTGACATCCGCTTTGTCTATTTTAGATTTGGTCCTGTTAAAAAATCCTTTCATCGTGTTTGAAGGTTTATGCGCAATTTGTATGTTTTGTTTGTCGTAGCAGTTTGATCGTGCGAATCGTTCTGATAGTTTAGGTAAATATGTGTGATCGGTATTTCTTAGGTCTTTGTGTCTTTTCAACAATGAGTCAATTACCCACATAGGGAAATCATTATTTGACAAAATTACTTTTATCTCCGATTCTATGGCTGTCTGATATGTTTTGTCGCTGATATTTGTCATTCGTTGAATATACCCAAGTGCCGTATTCATTATCATGCTTCTTGGATGTTTTGAATTGAAGTTGAAAATCCGTCCAGAGGCTGTGGTTTCATGTACCACTTTGTTTTTAAAATGTTGCCGTGTCTATTTATTGTGGTGTGTAAATAAAGTAATTTTCCGTCTTCACAATTGGAAAAAAACATTTAAATAAAAAAACCACATGCAATTTGGTGCACGCATTGCGGAGATAGCCCCTTATACACACATGTTTTCTACTAATTTATAGTATAGATTTGAGCTATTTTGAACCAACTCATTCCTTTTCCCTTTCCATTAAAATTCAAAAAAACTGATCAGTAGATAAGACATGGTTAAAAACAAATCGCGAAAAAGTCACAAACCGTAGATTTTGACATGCAAATACAATGTTGCCAGTAGGTATCACTGGGCCTCAGCTTAGGTCATCTTAGATATTTTTCCATACGTCCAAACAGCTTTACCGAATTCAAGAAGCAATGTATTAAAAGCATGGTTATAGATACAGTTGAACAGTTTGGAATTCGTTGAATTTTTGTATTAAAATATTAAGATAATTTTTTATATAAATTTTTAACAGTATATTAAAACCAACAACTACGAGTATATTAACTTAAAAAATAGAGAGAAGCTAATCCTGATAATATATTTCTGCCATTTTTTATATGGTATGATATATTCATCCGATTTTGATCAAACTCTCCAAAAATTATGTTGAGACAGTTAATATTTATAAGTAAAACCTACCATTGAAAACAAAAAAAGTTTTTCTCACTAAAACTATTTTTTCGACCGATCATTCCTATGGCAGCTATATGCTATACCACCCGTTTGGATCAAACTTGACAGAATTAAAGTGTTAGCATATTATATAGTTGATCAGTTACGAGTTTGGGAGCGATAGCATTGAAAACAAAAAAGTTTTTTATACTAAAACTTTTTTTCAGACCTATCTTTTGTATGGCAGCTATACTATATAGTTGCCCGATTTGCATAAGACTTGCTGAAATTATGTGAAAGCATAAAAAACTTATAAATACGTGGTTTAATAGCGATAGCATTGGAAACAAAAAAGTTTTTCTCACTAAAACTACTTTTTCAACCGATCGTTCCTATGGCAGCTATATGCTATAGTCATCCGATCCGGCCGGTTCCGACAAATGTGCAGCGTATTTATACCAAAAGACTTCGTCCAAAGTTTGGTTGAGATAGCTTTAAAACTGACGGAGAGATAGCATAGAAACAGACGGACAGACGGACGGACGGGACAGACGGACATGGCTATATCAACTCAGCTCGTCATGCTGATCAAGAATATATATACTTTATGTGGTCGGAGATGCTTCCTTCTGTGCGTTACAAACATCTGAACAATTTTAATATACCCTCTCCAAGGGTATAAAAGCACGAAATATCATTTCCATCTATTAAAATTACTTAAATAAAGCGCTCCGCACTCATTGGATCTAGTAATGGTGAACTTAAGATCATAATTTATTGATAAATTGAGTACGTCAGGCAACGCTTCTCGCATTTTATAAATTTTGTAGTTTTCAGTATGTTTCTACTCATTTCTAGATTATCAAGTTCTTTACAATCAAAAATTGTTGGTTGGCGACTTTTCTAATTATTAAAATGGATTATACCGGCTCTAGGTCGTGAATAAAAAAACAATGGTTTTTTAAGGATTATTTCCAATATATTTCGTAAGCACATCGGCCTCCTTCTTCAGGGACAAATTTATGACACGTGTTAAAAATCCCTCCCTCCAAAAACAATATAAATATGTTTTTTACTTGTTTTAAGATTTTTCTTGATTTTAATCCCTGATTTTGTTAAATCCATTTATATCTCTTGTCTTCTATGTATCTCTGTGAAAATTAGAAAATATCAAGCTGTAAACACAGGTTTTTTCGGGTCTTCGGGCTTTTATTTTCACACTGTTTACACAGCTTTGCTATTTACTATTACAGCTTACTATTTACACACGGGTTTCTATTTACATAAGGCTTTCTATTTACACACGGGTTTCTTTTTACAATGTCAATACGAGTTGTCTCTTCTCGTTTTGTCGATACGGGTTATTCTTTCTGTTTCATCTGTAAATATGTCCACCACTCCATCCTTCAATTACGATACCTTAACACCAAAACATCGTTCCATTTATACATAATTTTCAATTAATTCCAAACGACTATAAAACCTTATATTAAAAATGTCAAATTCAACTTTTTCGCACTAAAACTACTAACTTTTCCATAATATATAAAAGGCAACCCTCGTATGCTGTGCTATGCATTGCTCCTGTGTGTTTATCTCTTCCGTTACGCACATTACGTAGATGTAAGTCGATTCATTACACCCATGTGTTTATGTGAATGTGTGTGCGCCTGTAGGTGTGAGTGAGGGGTGTTTTAAGCTGTAAGGGATTAGCGCTTTGTCAATTACCGTTACATGACACGAAGCGCAATTGAGGCGCTTACATAACTGAAGACGAAACTAATCTACTATCACATTTTCTATTTCTCCCTCCCAAAAAAAAAAAGAAAAAGCTGCCGCCTCACAAAATGTAAATGTAAAGCAATAATCAGCCCCACACAACAAAAGCTCCAGCAAAAGAGTCCGCACAATAGCGGGTAGAGGCAGCGGCAGAGGCAGAGACAGCCGCCCGGCGACAGGAGAATGCCATTATATTGAAAACTCTGTCATAGTCATAAGATTTGCATAGCCAATAGTGTGTGTGTGTGTGTGCGTGTGTGTTCAGCATCATGAAAGACCCAAACGTGATAAGCACCACAACAACAACAACAACAACAGCAACAACAGCCATGTTAACAAAGGGAACGATGACAATATTAACGCTAAATACAGCGATCCCCCCGCTGACAACCGAGTGAAAAGCGAAAAGCAATCGTAAGCAGAGGATATGCAGCTGCGTTAAGGATTCTTTTAAAGAGGCTGCCAACAACAACAACAACCACACACAAAAACGACGACAATCAGTCAAGATGAGTGATGATCAAACAGCGTCCAATGAAGAAAAAGGTGAGTTATTATTTAGATAGAAACTAGCACAATCAAATCTGTATGCATGTCTAAAAAAAGAAACATATGTACAAGTATGTATAAAAGCAGGTCGCCGGGGCAAAGAGCCAGCTGGCCAACAAGCACAGTACTCCACTGACACTCACCAGCGACACCGGCACGCAAACTAAGCCAAAGCGTACAGTGGTCCCATTTGGGTCACAAAATTACAAAACTCTTGTACAAATATCCTAAAGCGGGTTTCTAGCTAGAATAATTCCTGTTTGAAATTAACTAATATAAATTATTTCTATGTAGAATTTATGGTCGTACTTCTTATACAAATTGAATTCTAGTTAGCAAGTCCTTAAAATAACTAACAAAGAGCAACAAACCTTTTTAAAGAAATTATTCGGGGCCGAATTCGATGGTTATGAATTTTAAAAGGTTCTGATATCCAAGAAGTGATTGAAGAATTCTCTTGAAACGTTTTGAATGAAGTTCAATGGAAGTTTGAAGTTCTGTGCCGTCTAGAGCAATCCAACAATTCCGACCCCGCAATATTTGTTCAAAATCAAGAACGGAAGAGCCCAAATTAGGTAGACTGTAATAACTCATTTGATTCTTTTGATACTTTAATCTAGAAGTTTATTCTAAAAAAAAAACTTTATTTAGGTAGGTTGGGTGGGGTTGTTAATATTCGTAATCAGCATTAACAGCCGATCTGAAATCGACCTGTCCGTCCGTTATAAAAGCTAGAGCAATCAATACAAAAATACTCAGGATCAATTTTGTTTCAAATTTTGGCCCCAAAATAAAAAGTGTTCAATAACTTTCAAAATTCTTAGGATGTCGTTCTACAAGTTAAACTTATATTCGCAATATCTAAATTCTCCAAAATTTTTATAGATAATAATAAGAGTTTGGGTAAGGGGGGTAAAGTGGGGGGGGGTCGGGTGGAGCATTAGGTAAATGGCATAGCATACCAGCCATATCAACGGGGGAAGCATACTGAAAAAGATTCTTTGCCACAAATGATGCAGCTGCCGGTATCGAAATGCTTTAATATCTGGTTATGCACTATTGGCGACAGAGCTCATGTCAGAGCATCATTAAAAAATCAATGTTTTTAAAAATAAAAGAAAAAATTTTTTAAATAGACCCTAAGACAGGCGATTCTAGTTAAAATTATAAAAATTTTTCTCCCAAATAAATGATCTTAGTCCGACCTCCGTAAATCCTAATGTTTTCAAAAAATCGTGTTGGCTGGTGCATGCATATTGTAAGCGAATTGTTGGTTGCTGAAGTGCTCGCTCTGACAATTCTCAAGAACGAATTGTCAGAGCTATGTATTTAGATGAGCTCTGACAAAATTGTCAGTGTCTGAGTACCTAGCTTAATATATGAAAACAAAATTCAAAAGTCATAAAATGGTTAAACTGAGGATGATGGCCACCACAACCTAGTAGCGTGCCATGTATACAGCAAACGGATGTCAAATTGCTTGCCTTGACGCTAGAGCTGGAGAAACATCGATGGTAACATCGATGCATCGATGTTTTTATCAAAGCTGCAAACATCGATGATTTTTTTCACAATCGATGTTTTTGCAATCCTACATAAACAAGAGAATGCCACGCTATTTTCTTTTAAAATTAGCCCGGCGTCCATAAGAAAGGTAAGGTGACCAATTGGCGGTTCTGTCAATATGCAATGTGCAACGTCGAAAAAATGTGATTGGACCAAACCCTTTTATATACTAGCACACTGCGTTGCCCTAGTGAGGCGCAGACTCAGCAGATTTGGGAAACACATTCTACACCCAAGCAATATCAGTAACTTAGAACCCACAAAATCCTTACATTTTGTACAGGAAATAAACTCAGTAGGGGCGCACAATAGACCAAAATTGGTCGCTGTGCACCACTTTCCCAACAACAAATATTCAAACCCTATTATGTATGAATGTGAACAACAAATTTCCAAACCTTATTATGTATGAATGTGGTTGATGCTTATCCATTTACATTCTATATTCAAAAAAAACGTGCGACTTATTAAAACTCACAAATTTTCCATGATTTGAGTACACACTCCCTCTTTTAGTTCAAGAAATCTTTCGACTTCCCTGCCTTAACGACGTGATTTCCAAATGTTTGCGAATTCCGAGTTTTTAAATCAAGTACTGTGGCCAATGAATATCTAAAACAGTTCAAACTACAACTAATTTTTATCACATTATTCGAGAAATCTCCTCTCGGTGGAATAGTTTGCATTTAAAATAAAGCGAATTTTTCTTCTGTCTGACCATTTGACCATACAGAATCTTTACAAGTAATGTCAGAAATTCTTACCTCTTAGAAAAGGGTGCCACTTTAAAATTTATATACCTTTTTTGTCAAAAAAAATAGGAAAGTTTGGATTTTTTTTAGGTATGTAGCAAGTTTTTTCATTACATGAATGATTTTATTTTCTGATAGTACAGTTTGTTGATAATGTTTGTGCAAAAATTTGTGAAAAATTTTAAATGTTTTTTTAAGGGGTGGCTGTTTCCCTTAAATGCCTCTTTTTGGAAGAGCGTTGCGGTGATAATTCCCAAGGTCGGACAGGTCAACTGAAACAATAAAAATTAAAAAATGTCATTAGCTTAGAGTTATTCCGTGTATCTGAACGATCGTTTTGATAATTTTTTTGTGCATACTGGAACGTTTTAAGCAAAAAATGATTTTTTCGGTCGCTAGAGGTTTTACTAAAAATTCATTTCGGCGAAATAAAAATTTGTGCATATAAAATCGATCGTTCAAGTACACACAAAATTCATAACGAACATTAAAAAAAACGAAAGGCAAAGCTAACTTCGTCTGTACCGAAGTTTTGATACACTTGAAACCGCTTGTCACAACGGTTAGCAACTTCGACCAAACTTCGCAGATCAGCAAAAACATTCATATTACCCATGACCGTGTTTGAGAGCAGTAATATTGAGAACAAAACAGTTTTTCTTCAAAACCCATTTTCCAACGAACATTTGTATGGCAGCTACAAGAAGTAGTCATCCGATCGGGTCGGTTCCGACATATTAGCCGTGCAGTAAAAGAAGACTCTCTGCAAAGTTTCAGCTCGATAGCTACAAAGCTGAGGGACTAGTTCGCGCTTAGTAGTGACAGACGGACGGGCGCGACCTCAGCTCGTCTTCTGATCAAGAATATATATACTTTTGGGGTCGGAGTTGATTCCTTCTATGCGTTGCAAACTTCTGGGCAAAATTATAACACTTCAAATAAAAAAATTTGAAGAAAATCGGTTCAGTAGTTTTTCGCCAATCCAAATCACCGCAAAGTCATTTTGCAAAAAACACCATTTCGAGATATTGGCGTTTAAAGTTTAGTTTGGGGCTGTCGCCCCCGGGGTTAGGAGCGGGTGGGGCTGTAATTTCCATCTTTCTATCTCTCTGCTCAAATCTCTACGAAAATTTGCGAAAATGTTCTCAAGGACTTGCTCTTCAAGATAAAGCAATAAAAAAATTTCAATTTTTTGAAAATGAAAAAAGGTATATAACCCCTTAAACAGCATCTATGTATATCTGTAAATAATAGTTTCTTACAATTCTTTAAGGATAAACTCTTTTCAAATAGAACCGGCCCTAGCTCACCAAAAAAGTCTAATAGCCTATTTCCACTGAACAAATGAAGCTTCATTTCATGAAATGACAAGAAATGAAGAAAATGATATGATTTCTTCCATACGAATTGTTACTTCATTTTGCTTTTCATTTATATCATTTCTCAAAAATGATGACAATTGCCCCGAAAAAAAAGTAAAAAGTAGGCGCAATTTTGCTTAAAATATAAATAGGTAAAAATTAGTTGTGTATTTAGCTTTCTGCTGATAGTTTAGGGCGATGGCAATGCGTTTCGCCACGAGGAATTGCTGTCCTGAAGATACCCCTCTTTTTTTATTTGCTAAATATTCCAAAAAGTCCACGTAAGTTTGAAAGTGCCGCCTGTTATTTAAAACAAACAAAGCAGCTGTTTTTGTCAAAATGATGACAATTTGTCAATGGAAACGGCTTCATTTTTAAAAATAAAAATGATAAGAAATGAAGCCAGTGGAAATTAATTTTCTCTAAATATTTAGAAATATTTGATTTGCTATTACACTATCGTCAAAGGCCCTTTAGATTTACATATGTGACAATTGTACTGACAGTGACTAGCGTTTAAATTGACAAAGGTTTTCCATAGTTCAAAGTAGGGTTGTCGAAATATCGATATTGAATACATTTTGACGATATTTTTATGAATACTTTTTTTTGGTTTTTGGATAAAAAGGAAGGTTTGTTAGTAATCTCAAGAGAATGCCTTCAGAAAACCCCCATTTTTGTGGCCGAAACTAACAAAAATACACACCAAAAATTTATTCAACAAGTATTCGATATCGATATTTCGACATTCCTAGTTCAAAGGGAATGGTTGGAGAAATTTGACCAATTGTTAGATGATGTGGAAACTCTGAAACATCACATCTATTTTATAGCCACTATTTAATGTAAAATCAGTGAACAATGTGATATTAAAATATCAATTTAGTTGGGAATTTAGATTTAAGGTCACTACAGATCAAAATTGGGTACAGTACCCTTTTCCCCGAACCATGCACAACAATATTAACAGTACATGATGATGACTCTTTGATCATTTTGTGGACTTTTGTTAACAATTTTTGAAACTCATTCACTCAATAGTAAACCATTTTAAACGCTATAGCAAATGTGCCGTGAACTTCATCCCACTCGAGTCTGATTTCTATTGATGTTTTGACAAACGATTTCAAACGAAAATAATTTGTTTCCATTGTACAAAATTCGCAAAATTGATTGTGAAATTAAAACCACACGACATAAATAAAGCTCTTTGCTATTTGTAATAAATAATAACTAGTTTTGTTTGGGCGAGCAAATTGTTTTCATATCTAAATCAATAGCTTATAGAAATCCCCATGCATATTTTCTAGATTAGTAATGTTTGAGCCTCTCGCATTCAAAGGCAAACAAATAGCACTGATAAATATGTGCATATCTTAGTGTGGCTTGGGGAACACTGAATGGTTTAGATGCTTATTTACTAATAGAAAAGTACAGACCTAACAATGTATCCAACATTTTACTTAATCGTTTTGTTTTATATACAGAAAAGTGCTAGTTCTGAAGCAAACTGCTTTAACACCTCCTAAAAAATTCCGCAATCAATGTTAACTTAAGCCAGCCGTTCTATTTATGGCCACAGCATGTTTTGTTTATATACCCTCCTCCCACTGTGCAGAGTTCAGGTTGGTTGGTTGGTTGTTGTGTCCAGGATTTTGTGCGTGTTGTGCCGTTTTGTTGTTTTTTTTTTTGTTCGTTTTTGGCTTCTGGCCTCTGCTCATCAGCATAATTAAATAGCATTGCTCATTGTGTGCGTTTTCCCTCTGACTGGACACACCATAGACCTTCCCCCACCCCATAGAACCCATTCCAAGTCAATAAAATTGGAATCCATGCCAGCTTAATGGTGCTGCTCGGAAGACCCTTTTGCCAGGGGCAATTTAAATAAATGATAAACAAATCGAAATGGAAATCGGCCTTTTCCTGCAAAAACGAGAGGAAACTTTCAGACTGATGACTGGCCATAAGTTACGCAACCATTAGGCGAGCGTGCCTGCAATAATCCTGTTGAATGGTTAGTCAGGATGGGCCATTGGGGAAGGGTTAAGGCACACACACACAATGCACGCAGGCAGCAGCGGCAGTAGCACACAAAGGCCAAGTGAAACAGTGGGGGCGGATGGCGGATTTACATATGTAGGGAACGGAAACGGATACTAATTAAATATGTAGAGAACAATTTTTGCAGCTGCATTTTTTAGTCATCTCTGTTTACCTTCGGCTGCACTCAAAAAATGCAAGTCCAGCTGTTTGCTCTGGGATTTACCATGAAATTATCTTTTATTGTTTTGTGCTTTTAATTATCCACATGCAAATGATTTGTGGTTCAAATAAAGTAATTTAAGTAAGGTTATAAAATTTAATTTATACAAATCAGTTTTTGTTTTTATCAGCATGCCGCTGAGTTCCTTCCACTACTTCAGTCAGTTCAGGAAGCCAGTTAGCTTACATGCAAACAGTTAGAAAGTACAGACATAAAACTATTATGCCAAAGCCAAAGCCAAATCCAAGTCTCCCGTCCCAGTCACCATTGAACTTGTGCAAGGGTGCAGCTGCAACTGGTTGTTGGAAAATCCAAAAACTTCACGACTCCGATCCATCCGACCTCGTGAATTTCCTTTTGTTTTAAGCTCTTTGAGAATCATTTTGCTTCCGCATGAAGATGCGGCAAGCGGGTTTTTTTTCGGATACCCAGAGAGCTGGGACATTATGCAATACGGGGAAGATGTGCGTCTTTGTTGTGTTGCATTAAAATGTTAATGTGCGACCGTCAACCGGTTGCCCAGAGTCATCATCAACGTCATCAACGGTTGCAACTTTGTGGCCCTCGGGTGATCTGCCAACTTGTCCCAATACTGGATTTTCTCGGCTGCACTTCATCTGCGATCTCCAAAGCCTTCATCATCATAATGATCATCATAATTATGGTTTGATTTGTAACAGCCTGTTGCGTTGGTGTTTCAGTTTTATTTGTGGTAGTCGCGTCTTTTATGTAAGCATTTCACCTCGCCTCGCGCTTTGTTTACATTTTTTCGAGTGAATTTAAATGTCTATTAATTGATATTTGGCAATGGATGGGCCGAGAGATTCCATCTCCAGCCGCGGGAATTGTTAATCAACGAAAAACCAATTCGTAATCGTCTCATATTTAGATATTGTCTCTCTGTCGTTATGTCTGTCTGTCTGTCTGTTGTTGGCCCCGTTTCCAAGTCGGAAACAAAACGGTTAATGAAAATTGCAGCAGCAGCAGCAGCAGAAGCAGCAGCAGCCCACTCTCGTCGCTCGATGCTAATGAAAAGTCGACCTAATCAGCAGCGAAAGCATAACAATGGACAAGAGGGAAAGATACAAAAATGCAGAGCATGCGGGCGCGCTGGCCATGACCTCTCCTTCTCTGATGTAAGAGCAGCCGAGATGCTGCTGATGATGAACGGCAAAAATAAACAAAAACCAACCCACGGTACATTTCGTTTGGTTTTTGTTTTTTTTTTTTTTTTTTGTGATATATTTTTGGTTTTTGCCAACGTTGCAGCCAGAGCATGACAAGATATTTTGGATGCTTGCTGCTGCCGATGTTGCTGCTGTTACTGATGTTGCTGCTGCAGGCAAGGCTTAACCCAATAACAACATACAACATAAAACACTTCCAGAGTTACATTTTGTGAAAAGGGGCCAGCTGGGCTGGGGATTGGATTAGTTCTGTACAAGCTTTTGGCATGTATTCTCGATTCCACTTTAAGATTTCTAACAAAAGTCTGCAAATTTAGTTCATAAAAGAACAATTACTTACGTTTAAACTAACCACCCAAAACGTTAAGGTTTTCTAGGAATTTTGTAATTGTTATGAAAAGATTTTTAACTATTTTTAGTTAAGGAGACAAAATTTCTATGTTTATCATGATTTTTATTTATTTTTATAAGTGAGAATAACAATGATATTTATATTTTTTGAACGAAAATTTTGTTTTTCAAATACTAATTGTTTTTTTTTTTTTTAATTATGCTAAATGCAATACTGATTTTTCACAATTTTCCAAATCAAGGTGGTCCATTCCAGGAATACTGTTTGTGGCGATGTCAGTGTTGCCCTTTTAAAGAGAATTAAAGATCATTGTAGTCTAAAAATTTTTCAAGGCAATAAAATTAGTTTTTACAGTTTAGTGATATTCAATTTTGGCCTAAAAAAATAGTAGAAACTTTTTGGGAAAGTTTATTTTAATGTTCTTTAGAAACATAAAGGTCAAAATATGCATTTTAAGCAACTCTAAATTATCTAGAATCTTGATCCAATAACTACATATAAGATAACTCACTGCTTCGATAGTCGACCTTGGTTTGATGGCTCAAAGTTGTAATCTGACGTAACGAATTGACATGGTCGCCTTCGATTTCCTGATATAGTGCGAAATTTCTATCGAAAACTGTCAAAAAAATGTAAAAATTCAATAAATTTCCGAGCATGCAAAAAGGCACTTGCGCTACCTCGTAGTGATCTAGGATGGTCAAAGTAATGGCACCATCTATTGCTCAGTTTGGGAAATCTCTTGGCTTACATATTTCAAAGCGAAAATTAAATTGTTAAATGAAAATCATTTAAAACCTTCATTTATATAAATTATACGAGCTGCAAGAGTATATAAACTTCTGCCGAGCCGAAGATAGCTTTTTCCACTTTTTTTACTTTTAATGTGAAACCATTAATTATGTGTTGAATTTTGATTCGTTTTATTCAGCGGTGTCACAGAAATCTCTTCCAACCAAATTCCAACCCAAAATCAATTCTCGGTGTCACACCTTCTCTCTGTTTTTTGGAACTGATTTAGCTAAATTCACCAACCAAACAATTTCGATATGCAAAATTAGTTTTGGAAATGAGAGCAACATTATTTTTCTGGATAGGTTGCATCAAATTAATTAAATATTTTATTTGTCTTAATATTAAAATTTGCGTTTCAGTAAAAACCTTCCTAATGCTGCGTAACAATCAAAACCTACCAACCACAGCGCCCTCAATTTATGGAGGCGCCATCTGTGTGCCAACATTGGCACCAACAAGGGCTTAGAGTTGTCAAGTTATATTTTATGATTGGCGCAAAAATATTTTTTTAAATTTTGGAGAATATGACTTAAAATTTGAATTATAATTAAAAAAAGCATCATAAAACAAATAACACTATCAAAAAATTGCATTTAAACATCCTATTAACTCATAACTAGAAGATAAGAAATTTTTTTTTGCGAGAAAGGGCAACCCTGTTAACAGATTGGATAGAAATGGCCCATTAGAATGGACACAAACCTTCCAACTCGATTTTCATATAAGAAAACGAAATCTCTTTAAGTTCTGGGCCATCGACGGATTTTTCGAGCGTTTTGCAAACCAACCGAGGCCAAAATCTATAAAGATTTCTGTGACACCCCCGATTACACAGGAATGAAATGATTTAGATTTATTTAGAATTTAGTTTCATCAATATTAAACAAAAATAGTACTCATACCGGTACGTACCGGTAAACAGAAATAACAATCCGGGTACCGTATCGAAACCGAAAATCGAAGTTAACTGAAAACCGAAACATTCATTTAGGGGCGTACCGGAACCGGAACAGTTACCGGAACCGTTTCGGAATTAGTCCCTGGTAAGAAGTCAATCTACAAACACTTGCTGAAACAATCGGGTTGTTCTGAAACGGCCGCCGAATAGGTGAGTTCAATATCTCAAAGTCAATTTACGGGCAAAGTCGGCAACGGTGATACTGTGTATCTGTGCCAAGTTTCTTAGGATATGTACATAGATGTTATGCAGATAAAACTTTCAGGAAAGCCAGCAGAAAACCACGAAGCCTATTTCTCTGGTAAACCAATTTATGAAATCAGATTGATAACTTGTGATAAATTATTCTGAACTGGAATTGTTCTAAAGTTCTAAATTACAAAAAAACGAGAACGATGGTTTCTATGGCAGCTATAAGATATAGTCATCTGATTTTTACCAAAATTTGCTAATCTATGCGAAAGCATTTAGTATTAGTATAGGCCGAGTTTGAGGACACTAGCATTGAAAACGAAAGTTTTTCCATTTTTCGACCGATGGTTCCGATGGCAGCTATAAGGTATAGTGATCCGATTTCGATCAAAACTTGCAAATCTGTGTGAAAGCATGTAATATTAATAATTGCTGAGTTTGGAGACATTAACATTAAAAACAAAAAAGTTTTTCTCACTAAGACACATTTTTCGACCGATAGTTTCTATGACAGCTATAAGATATAGTTCATCTGATCCAACGTGCAGTGTGCAAAGTTTAGCATGTAGTATTTAAAACTAAACTACTAGTTTTGCATAGAAAGAGACAGGCAGAAGACAGACGGGCGGAAAAAACTAATCGACTCAGCTCATCACCCTGATCAAGAATATATATAGTTTATAGGGTCGAAAATAAATATTTCTGTGCGTAGCAAACTTCTGGGCAAAATTATAATACCCTTTGCAAGGGTATAAAAAGGACATGCCCAACTGGGACTTGAACTTAGGTCTTGTTGCCATTCAGTTATAGGCCTTAACCTCTAGAGCAGGCAGCTAAATAACCCATTTGAAATCAGATACAAAATAAGCAGCACTTTTTATAATGTTTACCAACACTAGAAGTTCTCATTTCAACCGGTGGAAAAGTGTTCAATAAGTAAGTGGGCAGGGCTAATTAGTTGTGTGTACTTTGGTTTTGATAAACATTAACAATTCATCCAGCTCCACTGGGGGTCGTGAAGACCTATAAAAGAAACATAACAAAGATTTGATAATTTTTGAATTTTTATATGCGCATCAAAAAGTGTTAGCTAATCGAACTTTTGTTAGTCCCCTCGTAACAGTAGTTTAGTTAACAGTTATGTGTAGGCAAACCTGCTTTCTGTGATTTTCGTTAGTTATTGAAAAAAAAAACTCAACTATGACCTTGAGTAGCAAGTTGCTAAAATTCAAAACAGGTCATAAAACCAGTAGAGAAAAATAATATGCAATACACTTTTTTAATAAATTTTTTAACTGGGAGTTGTGGGTACGACAATAAACATGTAATCATTACAATACAATTGAAATGATTAGATAACTTTGTGGATCATTAAAATGTATCATTTCATTGTTTTCGAAAAGGGTTTGTTTGAAATACATAATAACTACGAAAAATGGTTCGTTTATTCTTAAGAGTTTTGATAATTTCCAAGTATTTACAAGGGTGAATCGAAAATCATATTTTTAAAATTTACAAATAAGCATGATCTTATTAGAAAATAGATAAAAAAGCGAAGGGGCATCAAATCAGCCTTGGACCATAAAAAGAATCATTCAGGCCTTTTTTATTTTTGTTAGTTTCGGCCACAAAAGGGGAGGTTTTTCTGATATTACTAATATCCAAGAGAATGCCCTTAGGAAACCGTTCTTTTTGTCCGAAAACCAAAAAAAAGAATTTACAAAAATATCGTCAAAAGTTATTCGATATCGATACTTCGACAACCCTAGCCTGTTCCCGATTTTGATTTAAACATGCGAAATCGGAATTGTTAAACGATTTCGCTTCCAAAAACCGACTGTGTTGTTTGACTTTTAACTTCCAAATCCCAATTACCTTTAATCGATCCTCTGGATGACAAAAAGGCGACCGAATTCTATAATCGTTTCTTAGAAATCACAACTCTTACCGATTCCGATTAATCGGATTGGGAAACGGGAACAGGCCTTATTGTTTTAATGATATCAAAATAGTTGTAAAACCTGAAAAAAAGCTAAATTTTTACCAACTTTCTGAAATTTAAGTAATCGAAAGTGGTTTTTCCATGAATTAATAAATATTTTAAAACGATTCGTTAAGCCTAACAAAATGCTTCAGGAAGGGTTCGAAGAAGAGTCTCAATTCGCTCCATTGCTCTTTAAACTGGAAGGTGGCTTACAGATACAGGCTGCGTCGTACAAGTCTCCAAATAAATGTCATAAGAGTATTATATGGCCAGCAAGCTCATCCTTCAGGCCAAATGGGTGCCAATTTCAGGCCTGGTTTGTTTTGGCCGTAGCCTTGAACAACTTTTAACATCTTGCTTTGGAAAGGTGAAGTAGTTGTTGTTGTTGCTAGACATGTTTTTTTTTTTTGGCCTGAAGATGGTCAGCAGGGAATTAACTGACCGAATGACCAAATTGTGCTCTAAATCAGACCATTTCCATTTCCATTTCGATGACCCATCTCAATTGTTGTCATTGCCTTGCCGGACGGTGTAAATTTTCCATGACAGCTCTGATAAATGCCGAGCATTAATGGCTTAAGCGAGCAGGCCCTTGGCTGGTCCAATCATATGCCAATGGATCCGTTGCCGTTATGCAAGTCCGAGGCCATTTAATAATAAGGAATTGCCAATAGGAAGTTCATGTGAGACACTCTCCAAGCCATAAACATGATTCGTAGGTAAACACAATCAAAAAGTGGCTAACGGTGAACAACGGCCACAAAGCAGCACCAGCAGCAGCAGCAGCAGCACGAGCCCTGGGCCAAGATTGAAACTGAAACTGGAACTGGTCAAGTTGCATATTAATTGGAATTTCGATTTACAAAATTCATAGTGTGATTTTCTCTGGGCACGATGAAAGTGGAGCACTCAAACCCAAAAGAGCGGAAGAGCAGCAAGATCAAGATTTGATTTTTAGCAAAAGGGCGAACTGTGTGAAAGGTCAACACTCTCGCTGGCGAGAGAAAGAAACGTCGCGCTGCAGACAATGTGGCCTTCAATGGGTCGTGGTCTTGGCAGTGGTGGCTGGCAGTGGTGGCTTCATCTCGTGTGGCTCGGGAGAGATAGATTATCTCTTGCACTTGCCTCAACGAATGGCGAAGCGTTGCGCACCACTTACATAACCCAAACTGGCGCGCTATGTGTATAAAACGGCGCGCTGAGACGCTTGCCGAATCATTTCCAGTCTGTCCATATAGCCCAGCAGAGGTAGAGCAGGAGTAGGATACAGTGAGAGAGGCGCGTTAAACCCTAACCACACGTCCTTAAGCAGTGAAATGGCGGCTTGTTATATTGTAAGTAAACCCACCCAGGAGAAGGAGAGATTTGGATGCTAACCTACGGTGTCTTTTCTTTAGCTAAGCGTGATTTTGTTGGCCAGTCCCTTGGGGATTTGGGGTAAGCCCACCTTTGGAGGGCGGGAACATGTGCACATACGCATACATTTGCCCGAAAGTGGAGGCGGTGGACATGATTTTGGAGGCGGCGGACATGATTTTGGAGGCTACAGCGCCGGAGGCGGCGGTGGTGGAGGAGGAGTCTACGAGATTCATGAGCATGGTGGACACGGTGGACATGGTGGTCATGGTGGAGGAGGCGGCGGCGGCGGAGGTGGACATGTTAGCACTTATGCAATAATTACCGAAAATCATGCTTCATCGGGCGGCGGAGGACACCATGGAGGTGGAGGAGGACACTATGGAGGCGGGGGCGGCGGCGGACACTATGGAGGCGGGGGCGGCGGAGGCCACGATGCAGCAAAGATTGCCGCTATAGCTGCTGCCGCTGGTTCTGGCTCAGATCATGGACATGGAGGCGGTTATTCCCATGGTGGTTATAGCTCCGGTGGTGGCCACGACGATGCCAAGATTGCCGCTATAGCTGCAGCTGCTGGTTCTGGCTCAGATCATGGACATGGCGGCGGCGGTGGTGGATATGGCGGAGATCATGGTGGTCAGGGAGTGGCCCATATAGCAGCCATTGCCGCTACCTCGGATTCCTCTGCACATTCTGGTTATTCTGGTGGCTACAGCAGTGGAGGAGGTGGTCATGGACACGATGATGGCCATGTGGCCGCTATTGCAGCCGCTGCAGGAGGTGGTGGCTACAGCAGTGGTGGTTATTCTGGCGGTGGTGGCTACAGCAGTGGAGGAGGCGGACATGGACATGACGACGGCCATGTGGCCGCTATTGCAGCTGCTGCAGGAGGTGGTGGCTACAGCAGTGGTGGTTATTCTGGTGGTTACAGTGGTGGCTACAGCAGCGGTGGGTCTAGCTACAGCAGCGGAGGATCTAGCTACAGCTCTGGTGGTTACAGCGGCGGCGGCGGCGGAGGCTACGGTGGACATGATGATGGCCTTGCTGTGGCAGCTGTTTCTTCACATGGTGGCTCCTCTGGGGGCGGTGGCGATGCCGGCTATAGCTACTCGGCACCCGCTGCCGGCGGTTGGGCTGGTTCCAGCCCCAGTTGGTCGTAAACTCCACAAACCACCAGCTCTGGCCATCTAGTCTATTGCTCATTGCCTTCCACTTCATCCAAGTTCATTGGATCTTTAAGTTATATACAACTCGTTAACTCATCCCATACCCATTCCCCTGTCCATTTCCATTTGCAAATGTTGATGTACAAAAATAAATCATGTAGTGTAATAATTTAAACTAGACAAGCGTCTGTGTGCGAGTATGTTTGTGGGGTATCTGTGGTTAATTAACTCATTCCGCGGAGTGAAAGTGTCCAAGTTATGATGTAATCCACTGAGCGATTAACAAAGCGTAAGAGTGGTGGGCTATGGAGTGTGATGATCCATATTTAGCTAAGGTTCTTTTTACATTCAAGTCCTTGAACCAAAAACATTTAAAGCTGATAAGAATCAGAGCAACTTGGGAACTGGTTTACAGAGAAGATGGCAATATTTCCTTATGCACTTTACGGTTCTTGAAACCCCTGAACCCAAGGTTTTGGTTCGAATCTCGGTTCGCTTGAACATAAAAGAATAGTTTCGATTTATTCTTATTTTTTTTGAATAATCTATACTTATAAATTTGTAGAAAAAAATGTGTGTGTAAGGGGCTATCTCCGCAACGCGTGCACCAAATTGTATTCTATATTTCAATAAAATCAAAATTAATTGTTGCAAAGGCCCGTTCAACTGATACCTGATTTGCTGGAACAGCAAGTATAGTCAGGGAAATATTTTTTAAGTCCTCGTTATTTTGACCTTTCCAAAATTATAAAACATTTGTCGATGAATGTTCTCTTCAGAAGATGAACATGGAACAGAATCATTCATGCTTTTATTTATTAGTTCCTTTTGATGATTATACAATTTAGCAATACGTTTATTAGCTTGGATCCCAAGATTCAGTTGTAGAAATTGGGATTGAATTTAAAATGTGAGAACGTTTTTCAAAGCACTTTTTAAATATGTACGAATATTTAAACTTACAAAAACCTGTATGAGTGCATTTACGTGCACTATTTTTGAACCGAATCCTTTTCGACTTTTTTTTGCTCCAGTTCGGTTAGAAAAATTAGTTCGGTTAGAAAAATTAGTTCTAATCCGGTTCGGTTCGTTCGGCTTCAAAATGACGGACACTCCGACTCCGTAGCGGTTCAACTCCGAACCGGTTTGCAGCCCTGATCAAAACATCTTCCACGCCTGGTTTTGTTAACACGATAGACTTCTTCGACATAGCTTTGGGTTTACTTCTGTTTGGGCTAGCTAAGAAAGAAAAATATTATTTTTGTTTAACATTTTTTTACCTCAATATCGTTGGCCTGCATTTTGTTGAGGGTTTCTAAGAGTGTCTTATTTTAAAGAAAAATTTGGAGAATTATGATACGAATTATGCCTGTTTTTGGTTATTGTTTTTAACACAGTGTCGACTCTTTCCGATTTTGTTTCATTTTTCGACCTATTCGAACTCCTGGAACCATCTTTCGGTTCAGCCCCACTTCAGACATACCCCAAATCCAAGAAAAAATTATTTTTAATCAAAAATTCTGTTTCTTTTACTTTTGAGTTAGTTTTATTAACAACAAATGCACAATAGCCATTCAAAGCTTCAGTGCACCACATTGACAAGTTCAGTTCTGGCCATAGTAATGCAGAGAACCAAGATAATGATAAATAGTCAAAACTCTATCAGAAAATGTACATAAAATGTAGAACCAAATTAGATTAGTTTCACCAAAACACAAAATCATAGCTGTTAAATTGTTACGATTAGTAATCAATTACATTATTTTTTAAAAAGAATTGAAATGATTATATTATCCTCTTGGTTAAAAATATTTGATTACTAATTGATTACTTTCAGAAATAATCAAAAATAATCGGGATTATTAAGGATTACAAAAAAATAATCAAAAAATAATTCGACTACTTTACAAGATTATTTTTGATTATTTAAAAAATAAAAGGCATAGCCAGATTAATAATCCCTAAAGAAAAGGATACAGCACAATTTATTAAAATCTGCTTTAAAAAAAAACTTTTGTGTTACCAGTTTATGCTATTAAGCACAGCATCGTCCGAGGCGAGATTCAACCCACGACTTCCACTTAGCTACACATCGGTACCCCTAGTTAGTAGCTACCTCAGTCAGTAGATCTTATAATTTATAGTATATAACGGACGGACAAAGGTCAATCGACTCAGCTCTTCATGCTGATTAAAAATACATATATTTTTTTTTAGGGCCGGAGATGATTTCTTGTATGTGGTGCACACTTCTTGGAAACATTATAATAATCATTTCAAGTAATTATTAAACACATTTTCCATATTAAAATCCAACACTTTGTATCCCCGATTTCTGGAATTTTGCAGCTTAGTACCATCCCATTAATTAATAGACCAAGTGCAGCGAGTCACATCAGGAATTCGATCCGCCTTTGAATGCAAACAGTACATTAGTGCAGTATTCCTTGACGTTGCCCAAGCAACCTATGTAACAAGTCGAATGATTTCTGTACGATCTAACAATTTCAATCATAGTCATATAAAACTGGTACGCGGGAGCTGATGCAATTGTTTTAAAATTCTAGATTACAAAAAAAAAAAAAATACATGGACTTGAACCTAGGACTCACTGCCTTTCACTCATAGGCATTAACCTCCACGCCAATACCGACAAGTTTTAGTAGGCAGCTAAAAGTGCTATATGAAATCATTGAGGGCCAAAAATATTTTTTTTTAAATTATCAAAAATAATCTTGTAAAGTATTCGAATTATTTTTGATTATTTTTTGCAGGGATGCAAACCACTCGGAAATAAGGACTGGCTCGGTTCAGTGGTTCACACAGTTTTTGAATCGCCGGTTCGGTTCATTGCATGGTTTTTGGGGCTTACTGAACCGCGGTTATGGTTCGGTTCGGTTTACTTTTTATTCATTTAATTAACTAAAGAAAAATATTTTTGATACAAGTGTTTAGATTATTCATTAACAAAAACTTAGGTTTTCAGTTAATCGGGTATGTTCAAAATTTCGACGGCAATTTCCGTATAAACGTTCTCATTTCGTTTTGAAATCCTACAACTTTACATATCAAGTGACGTTGTTGTGAGTTGTTTAGAAACTTTCCCGGTTTGAAACCGACTGCTTAACGCCAAGCGAATCAAATTCGTCAAATAATTACAATTATCTTTTGACCTGATCAAGAAATCTGACATATTTGGCACTTCGCTTATAAAAAAATTTTCAAAACAACAAGGAATAATCTTAATTATCTTTTTAAGGAATTGAATGAATATCCGTTATGCTTTCATTATCGTTTGGAATTTTGTTGTATATTAACATTAAATGAGATTAGGCTACAATTTTCCCTTTTTAAAAGCAGGTTTGGATCCTAGAATCTAAGAAATCAAACTCAAAAATAGTCGGACTACCCTTTTTTTCCAAAGAGTTGACAATTCGTTCTCCCTTTTTCAACCTGAATTTTTGCATGCCTACCAGCCATAGAAATACTCATAGTCATTTTCTATTTCAACCCAATCTCAATTAAAGATAAAAAGTTAACGCTTGAGTATAATGTGAGTTGACCCCCCAAGGGATAATACAATCACGACTTGGCTTACTACAATTTTGGGTCGATTGGTTGGATTAATGTTCATGTTCTTAGTTTTTTACAACAACTCTGCTCATCCAAGTATTTTTGTACTATTTTAAAGCTAATTGCTGATTTTGCTCACGATTCGGTTCAGAACCGGTTTGCATCCCTGATTTTTTGGTAATCCTCAATAATCCCGATTATTTTTGATTATTTCATAATTGAGATATTTGAAATTAAGTGAGAGGTTTTTTTCAAAAATGCGAAAAACGGTAATTTGGGATTATCACGAAATCTGTTCTACTGAGAAAATTTTAAGCTTCATATTTGGATTCAGCGCGTGATTTTACATGGGGAGTGACAAATCGTGTTAACTTGTGTTATTATTAATAAATTAAAAATATGCATTTTAAGCTATTCTATTTATAGGTTTTTAAAGCTAAACCTATTCAACTGAGAACAAAAAGTGGTCAAGAAATTGATCCTAATAACGAAATATTTATGTTCAAGTACTATGAATAATAAAAAGGATTATATTTTGTGTATTGATAATCACTTTTTTTGGCAGACTTTCAGACTTTTCACTTTCGAATGGGAGAAATAATGAACCTACTGAACAACTGAACCATAAAGAGCAATTGAAAAAGAACAGTTTAAGTGTGCAACTTATTTCAGTTCCTTACTCTCGCGTCTAAACCACTTTCTTTCTTCTCCCTTTACTTTATTTCCATTTCAAGCTAATTTATAGAAAACAAAAGAACACATTTGCTATCTAAGGGAAGATTTCTCATGTTCCTGTTTTGGCAAAGCCTTGTGGATTTGATTTTGCAAAAACGGGAACATGAGAGAACGGCCCTAATAATGCTTTTTCATTTGTCCCAAATTAATCCAGGTTTAGTAATCGAAGTCGTTGCCTTCAGTTCTTTATCCATTTGTGCCTTCTTCAGCTCAGCCTCTCTCTCATCCTGCTCCTTCAGGGGCATTATGAAAAAATGATTGAAATGATCGTAGACTGTAAAATAAAAAGCCGTAGTCATTCCAGATTTCAACAGCGTGGGCGACAATCCCTTGTAGAAACCCCCCAGGCCCTCCTTCTTCAGTATACTGCTTATACAAGCCTTAGCAGTTGGACACTGGGGATTACTGCCAAATGATTTGCGATCAGCTTTGAAGTCACCCAGCTGTATGCGTTTTTTGATCATATCAGCGGGATACACCAACATTTTGGCCATCACACCCGCCAAGGCACCATTCACGAACAGCAATGCACCCGGTATAACATGCTCCGGATTTGCCTTACGTGTTATACGCTCTTGGAGCAGAACCACCATCTCGTTTAGATACTTATAGAAAAGAAAATTGGCTCCCACCAGCGGATACACCTGCACCAGGGTGAAAAATAGGCCGCGGGAAAGCCCCATAATTCCCTCTTTTCGCACCACTCGAGCTATACCGCTTAGGGTGCCCATTTTGGCGGTGCGTGTATGCGGATCGGAGGCTACCACCAGTGTTCTTATCACATCGAAGGGCTGGGAGGCTATGGTGCCCAAACAGCCGGCCATACCGCCACACAGAAAATAGGATAAATGCGGCCGATCATTAAAGAATTCGGTCCGATGGACCTGAGTCCTAAACTGTTCGTATGACCAGAACTGCACCAGAGCATAGGAAATGCTCATTACCTGTCCCGCATTGTGTCCCCTCCAAACGCCACGCAAGCCCTCCTCACGATAAATGGACTTTAGGCCATGAATAACGCCATGATATTTGGATGATTCAATTTTCATCAAGGGCTCCACTTGCATTTGGAAGCGAATTTTGAGCACATCAAAGGGTTGGGTGACAAAGCGCGTGGTGGCGCCCGCCACACCGCCACCCACAGCCTGGAGTAGTTGTACAAGCGGCGAGTTCTGGGTCATCTGAAAGAGTAGATTAATAAGATTAGGAGTATAAACTTGCAGGGTTCTAAATCTTAAACAAATCGTTATATAACCTTTTCCCTTTCCTTCCTCCTTGCAGTTGCCAAACACCAAGTCGTTGCCTACACGCAAAAGTCGCAGGTCAAACATGAGAACCGCCACATTCAATTGGTGCGCGAATATGGCTTTCATCCGCGCACCAAAGCTTCCGTGGAAGATGGGGATGTTCTGCCCCGAAAATTTGAACCCTTTCCGGAGGACATGTATGGCAAGCCGCTGGAGGAGATTGACACCTTTATTTACGAGGAGGTAAGTGGAACGAAAGCCACTAATTAAAAAGTCACTGCAACCTGCAACAACAACAACAACAAAGCCAAGTGGCACAGCGGAAATGGAACGCGTCGGAACGCTGCCATTTGTTTGCTGTTGCAATTGCATTGTGCCCCAAAGTGGAAAATGGGAAATGGAATTGCACTTTTTTTTCATGGCAAACTGGCGGGGTTAATGGAAACGCCCAGCACAGCCCCTCGAAGCTACGCCAAAAAGGAAATCAGCGTAAATGTGACGCGGCATTTAAATTTGTGTACACTTTTGGTAGGCTTAAGCCGCAAAGAAACAAACAAGTACAGTACAAGAGGGGTAGGAGAGGAATGCCAGGGGCAATATGGGTCACCCAGCAAGTTGACAACAGTGTAACTGTATATTTACGTGACTCAAACAAAACTGAAACTGCCCGCCGCCGCCTGGGCCGCAGCAGCCTAGGCCCCTCCAGGACAAATTATAGACGAACATGCAAGTGTACTCAAGACTTGGCGGCGTTCCATTACCCATGGCCAGAAATACACGTGTCGTGGTAAAATAATTTTAAATAACGGGACTCCCAAAGCCAGGAGTGTAGTAGGTCCGGGCTAAATAAACATAACATGCAAGTGACCAAAGCGTCGGCTGGCGTGGGCCGGTAGAGATGAGCAAGTAGCTAGAGTCACAGTGACTGGTGACTGACCTGCGACAAAAATTTTAGGAGTTAAATTTGCTAAAAATTGTTATAATTAACTAGACTGCGGATTTTATGCAACTTTTTAAATAAAGGCAGATTGAGGTGAAAATTTGCATTTATACTAATTAAATAACCCACTTTCCATTGAAAACTGCATATTCAAAATATCTAAAAAAAAATATACAAAATATGCAAAAAAATATGCAAATATTAAGAAATAATGCAAAAAATGTAATATGTATAAAAAAAAAATTATAAATATTAGATACATGGCCAATAAAGACGCTTAAATAGAAATTGAAGACCGATCAAAAATTTGCGAAAGTTGAACAGTTTCTTATAAGCATTTAATGGTCCAACACCGCAAAATGCGGCAAAATTGCATATGAGTATTTGAAAAACCGCAGTCGTTGGCAAATGATAGGTGTATAGTGAGCTTTCTAATATATTGGAAAATGTTTACGTTTTTCATAAGAGCTAAGATTATTATGAACATTTAATAGACGGCAATAGTAAACGAGTAAATACTGGAAGGAACAAATGGTCAAAAAAATCACGAAATATCAAAAATTTACATTTGGGTTTCATAATTATCATAAAGACGTGTAAACCGGCAAGTAAAGGAGGAGTAGATCAAGTGGCCAAGAAAATCAATGGACCGGGTTTACGTTAACAAACCAAGGACCGTAGAAGAGCTCAAGGACAACATTCGTGAAGAAATAGCCGCTATTCCGGCCGAAATGTTGGCGAAATCGATGGAAAATGCTGCAAAAGGGCCCAATACGCCATGAAACGCCAGAGACGGGCCATTTGAGAGATATCATATTCAAAAAAATTGAGGTAAACAAATCTACTTGGAACAAATTAAATGATTAATATTGCCTACCGCCAAATTTTTATTTTTTTTTGATTTTAAAAAAAAAAAAACATGGGTCCGTCGGGCTATGGGCCATGTAGACGCGGTAATGGTTGGGATCAACGGTCCAAAAGTCGCGAAATTTCTAAAACTTTTTGTATAATGTGGACGGAGTAAATTGACGGGTCAAGATCAAGATCGGTCCAAAAAATCCGGATATATAAAAAATTTTTATGATTTGTTTAGACTAGCTCGAAAATTTAATGGTTGGCAATTAAAGACGGGTAAATAAGAGACTATTGGCCCTGCTCCGATTTCGAGTCGATTTTCGTGTAAACGTACGTATTTCGGGTGCAAGTTGTAAAAAGTAAATGTAAGTGACAAGCCAATCTGTAGATACTAGATTCCGGCATGCTTTTCTCTCGAATTGAATTCACTTAGGATGAAGCAGTCGGTTTCAGCTGCTCAAACAATTCCTAGTTTTATTATCCCTGATCTAGTAGTCGTAGTTTTTCTTTTCACTTTCTATACAACGTTGTTTAATTCGACTGCAAAATTCTAACGTTTACACGAAAATCGACTCGAGTTTGGAACAGGCCCGTATATTCTTTTGTATTGGTCCTCCATTAGGTATATGTTATTATAATTTGTGGTATTGGAAAGCAGTTTCTTGAGTAATTAGCGGTCTTATTACCATGGAGAACCCTTAACTTCGAATGGCTCTTATGCATTGATTCTAGCATTTATCACTCTATAGGGGTACAATTTGTTTGGAATTGTTACTATTTTTATCCTCTTTGGTATTTTTCCGCGATTTAATGATTTGTCGGTAACGGAAAGTGGTTTTTTATATTCTTATTTATTGGTCTTTCAAGGTATTTATCCCGGTTCAGGTTTGTCAAATTCATGGCAATGTTACTATGTGTTTTTTTGTGGACTTGCAGAGCAGTTTCTTAAGTAATAAGCGGTCTTGTTACCATGGATATCCGTATTATTTTCGCGATTATAAAAATCGACAGTCACGGTAAATAGGTTAAAATAACTCGCGAAAATAACTTCCGAACCCTGAGCACTCATGCCGTTTACCTCATATGGAAAAATGTATTTCAAAACAGTTTTATGGCAAATCATTTAGCCGTTTTTAAAAATTAAAAATTATTTTTACTTTAATATGTGATCTGAAACATGGAGTTTCATATAAAACAGGTTTGCATATTCTGCATATTTTAATATGCAATTTATGCAAAAAATATTTTTTTAATAAAAATAAGATGAGTGCAATCAGAAATTAAATCCGACAAGCGGTTCAAAATATGCAAAATTTGCAAAATCCGCTGTCTATTTGATAACATTGTAGAC
>JAEIFU010000817.1:0-95761 GCA_018904235.1 Lordiphosa stackelbergi | reverse complement strand
TAGCTTTTACAAATACGGTCACCTTCACCAGCTATTGGCGCCAGCTGTGAAGTAATCCATGTGTGTAGCCATGATATTCGGTCCCAATTTTCATTCAAATTCTATTTATGAGGATCCATATATTGCAATACAGCTGCGCTTTCTTAGGGATGACCTTTGGCTCAGTGGATTGGCAGGCTGCCTGTCGTTTAAAAGTACACCCAGAAAAATCTAGACAAAAAGCGGCGCCACAAACAAAAAAAAATTTTTTATAAAAAACTAATACTGGTCCTTTTCCCATTTCGAGTGGATTTAAAAAGTAAAACGATTGTAGTTCCGAATCGTTTCATTTGATCTCCCATTTCCGAGTGAAATAGAAATCGATTTACTTTTCGAATGAAAGTTCGAATTGTTTTCGAACTATAATTCAGCAATGGTAACATAACAATTTCGATCAGCACTGCGCATGCGCTGATGCGGAATTACGAACAGCTCGGTTTCATTTCGATCGTTTTTGCTTTCGTCTACATGCAATTTCTGGGGTACAACTTTAAAATAATTAATTTTAAATCAAATTGAATGCCCAATATTTTTATGGTTACTTTAAAATCTTCTCAAAATATGACTTATTAATATAAAAATATTGGATAGATAAAAAAAAATATACCCGTTGACATGAAAATTGTCAATTACTTTTCATTTCACCCCAAAAGGAAAAAATATAAAACCGAATAATTTGATCGTTTTTCGGAAACGGGAACAGCTATCAATTCCGATTCCACATGATTTGATCGAAATCGAAAACGGGAACAGGCCTGATAGAATCATATTTAATTTTACTATGACGTTTTTGTATTAAAATCAAATAATTTTCTCTTTGATTTAAATATAAACACATTTAATAACTAAATTCTCTTTGCCCTTTATATATGAATAATCGGCGGAATTCGATCTTGAGAATTACAAGTGGTCTCATGTTTTTAGGCAGATGGTAAATTCAGTTCTATACAAGTAGGGTTCTAGGCGCTTAGCCACCAGCGCGCGGAATTAGCTAAACCGGTAGAGAGAGACGGCATTTCAGTTGTGTTTCAGACCAATGGCACCGAGTTCGAATCCCACAGTAAGTAAGCATTTTTAAATTTAATCTCTTATATAAATCATTGCATTTCAGAGCCCAACTGGTTGGTAGTGGCTCCAATGGGATTCCTCCTGTTGATTCAGAACAAACTAAATAAATATAAAAAGTTAATAAAAAAAAATAATTTAATATTTTCATATTTAAATTAAAATTTTTTCATATTTAAAAAAAAATTGAAGTGTAAAACACTTAATATTTACGAATTCCATATTTGACGCTAAATCAATGGTAAAAATATTAAATATTAAAATTTCAGTGCATTTTCCCCCCTGTGCAGAAATCGCCTTCAATTTAGATTTTTTCTTCTTGATTTTTTGGACCGAAATCTGCTTGCATAGGAGAAGACAATTAATCTTGACTTCGAACGTCTGAAAAATTCGTGCTTGATTTCAGTATTTTCGGCTTGGAAGAATAGTAGAATAGAATTTTCCGTCTTACCGTACTTTTGATATCAAAACTGTTTGATATCAAGCACGATCGGCTTGGTTTTTTCTCTGAGTGTATAATCTACACGTAGATTAAAACGTAGAGGCTACTTTTTTTCATAGCTAAAATTTTTTGTTAAACTAAAAAAAAATTTCTTGCGTTTGTATGTATAGATTAAGAGATTGAAAAACGTGGTTCGGCTTGGGCTCAGGTAGAAAATATTAGGAGTTCGGTTTATGGTCTGGTTCGTCGGACCCGAAATCGGACTAAGCCGGTTCTTAGTGGTTCGTTCCGAACCGTGAACCTTATATTTGATTAAATGAGACAAATATTATTTGTTTTTTTCGACAATCACATAATTTTTCAATTAAATTCCCTAGTAGAGCTTACAAATCGACTTGAGAGTAGAGTTTCCCAAATTAGAAAAATAATTTTCCATTTATCTGGTCCAAAATCCTCTTACGGTACCATATCGGAACCGAAAAAAAAACCTTCTTAAGCCAGATCCTCCCTGTTTCGTAACCATAGCCGAATTCGCTACAGGATTATCCATGGTATACTCATAAATACTAATCTTTGTTATTCAGTTTCGTTCTCTATTTCCATACTTATCTCTTGATTAGTCCTTTCTTTTGTTCCAATAATTATCCACTTACATTTACTTGAAGTTTGATGAACTATTCTACTGAAATTATTCTTTCTAATTTCCCCAGCTGACACAGTGTTTAAGGATTTTCTAGTATCTCGCCTGACAAATGTTAATACACCAAGTCAACTATTCTCCATTCTCCACAGTCTGTCAGAAGTCTACCTCATCTTCCCAAGACTTTCCATGTCCGAACCTCCATGCGTGACCTCAATTTCAGTGGCTGCAAAAAATGGCACAAGCCGCAAAGGGCAATGTCAAGAAGGAGGATGAGAATGAGGATAAGGATGTGGTTGTAATTTTTTTTGTTTTTTATATGTACACCGCGAGATAAGCGATCGCAAAATGAGGGATAACTGGTCAGTTAATGGATGGTTTCGCAATAATTGATGCCACTTTAAATTGGCCAAATAATGCTGGTCAGCCGGTGGTTAGCGTGAAAGAAAGTTGCCAAGGGACTGATGGTGATACTGCACTCTCGTATCAAAGTGATATTTCACATCAAAATCAACCTTTCTCCTGGTCGCCAAAAGCGGACCCGGCGGCCGTTAAAAAAAAACGTGCTGGAAGTGGCCATGGCCTTTTAATCAAGCACACATTTCGAGCAAGTGATTTTATTTCATTTGGTCTTGCCTTTTGTGCATTTTTGCTCACTGACCAATTTAACCGCTTGAGCACAAAATTTCACCGCAAGATCATCGCACTTTGCACGCAAGCCCCAAAAAAAAAAAAACAAAATATGTCTGTTCCCAAGTTGGAGATGGAGCTGGACACGGGGCCATGTTTATGTATGAGTTCAGTCACATTTTGGGCAAAACAGTTAGTTAGCCTGGCCCTGATGCATTTGGAAATTGGTGCAACGCTGCGCTGCACTGCATCTCTGACTGGCATTCGCATGCTCCAATTAACCAGCATCGTCTTCAGGTTCAGTGTCCGGCTGTCATTTGTTATATCACCGGCATTTGGAGTTGAATGCTCGCCACGAGAAGGCGTTGCAATTTTTGGAAAGCGATTTTCATTAGCCTCTGACTTTAGCCAAGATGTAGAAATCAACTGCATCATAATGCCCGGCACACACTTGAATGATTCAATGATTGCATGATCATAAGACTCGCACACCCACACACACACACAGACAAATGCATGAATGTATGTGCGCATTCACCTGCCCATCTTTATTTGCTCGGTTGCATGAATTTGCGCAAAAACTCAAAAAGTTTAATTAAAAACAATTATTTAAAAATAAAATTTAATTAATTGCAATGTTGCATGAGTATAAAGACAGACACCTTGCCTCTTAAGTGTTAATGTAACGGTGGCAGTGGCCTCTCCATCGCCTCAGAGGCATTCCACACCTTAGCGCATACAAACTCACGGGTGGTACAATATGAAATGAAATGCAATTTGCCTCTGTGTTTGAAATTTGGCCTATATACGAGTATTGGATTAATTGAGGAGAGCTCGTAAGTGTTTCTGTGTTGCATAATTTACGAATCGAGTTAGAAATTACTGGCATGGAATGCAATGATGATTCTTTTCTAATTACACCGTTTTATTTTGAGAGCTTTTTAAAAGCTCAAATGGGTCCAATTGTTGCACGAATTGCGGCATATTCAATAGATTTCCATTCCATTTTCCATGGCGGTTAATTTGCAAATGTGCGCCTCGGGACAACTAATAAAAAATATTTTTCATTAAAAACGTTAGGCCAGCAACATCTTCACCAGCTATTCGCGCATGCTGTGAAGTAACCAGTCATGAAAAAGCTTCTTTAACTTTGCCGATCGGATTCGACGTTAAACTGTAGGTCTCTTTCTCTTGTGCGAAAATTTCAAGCACACGCGCCTAGAGATTGAAAGAAGCTCTTATAGGCCCTTTGGGGCCTAAGCCCTTGCAGAGGGTATATTAAAATTGTACAGTTAATTGTAACACATAGGAGGAAGCATCTCCGGAGACATAAAGAATATATATTCTGGGTCAGCATGACGAGCTTAGTTGATGTAGTCATGCCCGTCTGTTTCTATGCTATCTCCTCCGTCACCTTTAAATAGGGATGTCGAAAATATTATCGATATATCGATAATGCCCAAAAGGACGAATATCATTATAGCATATTTTTCAGATGTGATACATCGGAAATCGAATATTTTGTTGGTGATATTTTTCGGTCACACTGTGGCGAATAACTGTTCCTTGTGCTCTGGACATGTGAAGCACAATGTTTAAAAGATATTTTATTAAAGTTGATGCATAGAAATCGCAATGCAAACTGAGCAATAAACTTGTAAAGACCCAACTAATACAAAGGCGCACTTAATCGCAAAGCATGGAGATGCTTGGCTGAAATGCATCTCATTTGTAAAAACGGTAAATGAAGGGCGTCCGTACTTGGCTCGTATCGTATCGTAGCGACTTTACGTATAAATGGCGTTCGTATCGTCAAACAATGGTAGTCGCCTATCGTCAGGTTGCACGCATGTTGTTCTTCCTTTAAACACAAGTGAGCGACATCTGAAGACGTAATTTTTGAAGGATCGCTCTTCGCTGATCACAATACTGCCATGTTATCTCAAAAATCAATCAGGTATTCACCAGGACGGGGGAGTAAATTAGTGGAGATGAATTTGAGTTTACCGTTGTTTACCCTGTATCGGGACCCCTTTAAGTTCTAGATGGAAGACAAAGACACATTGCCAGTGCTTTCTGACTTGGCATTGTAATATGCCGGTGTAATAACACAAGAAAGATCCATCGGAAAGCTTGGTCTCGGCTATAAAAAGTGTGATTTCGGACACCAAAAGCCAAATGATTGGTAAAATCAAAAGTTTTTACGTTTCGTAGACGCCTTAATTACCTCATTGTTAAGATCCGGGTTTTTATTGAAAAACATCGTAAATAGCGATAATATCGTATAAAATATAATATTATACTTTTTCAATATCGTCAAAAAGAGCTGCAAAATATTTGTTCGAAGTAGGTGAACATTTGTGCTGATATTGGTACTATGGGTGGTCATATGAGAATTTTCTGAACAACATAGCTTTAAAGGTACTTACATATTAATTCAATTTTTTCCAATTGCGCTCGCATAACTTTACAAATAGTCTCCAGCATTCGCACTTGATATTTTTCATACTCGAGTGTCTCCAGCCACTGCACACTGGGCCAGCAGCCCGAAATTTTGGCCAAAAGTCACAATTTTTTGTTTGGGAAACTGGATAAAACGAAGGTACGCAATGATTTTGAATACATAACGCTATTTTATGCCAAAATTTTGAACTTTTTACAAAATAGTTTTTGAATGGCAACCGATCAAAGTTGGTTTTTCTTAAAATCTCTGCAAAAAAAAAATAATTATAGTCAAAGTTAGAAAAGCAACAGCTGCCGCAATTTGATTTCTTATTTTCGACTTCGCACTAGATTGCCATAAAAAATTATCAAGAAGTTTCCATTCGAAAGCGTTTACATAAAAAAAGAAAAAATTTAAAATTTTGTGTTTTTTTCTCATTTGGCAACTTTGTGTTAAAGTACCCAGAAAGGACCCCTCTTAATTAGCTTGCAAATATTGCTTATTACTTTCTTTAAGTAATGTATTATAGCTCAGCTAGGCATGCGCTTTTGTGCGGTTTTGCTTTAAATTTTAATAATATCGCATTTAAAATTATATTCCCGTTTGAAATCAACCATTTTCTATTATACAGTCAGCCTAGAAGTATGCTTTTTTTCGTAACTTCGGAATATAACACATGCACTCAGAGGTAAACTATTTTTATAAAGAGCCAATTTGAATATGTTAAAATGTGTAGCATACTCTTAGAAGCACTGAAGGTAAATTGTATTATGTTAAAAAATTAGATTTTTAATTAATTAAATTTTAATTTTTATTTACTTGTCTTAAGTATTGAATCTAAAGAGGAGGTAAAATAGATGGAAAAATCGGTAAGGGTTGTCAGATTGACTGAAAGTCCTCGACAGAGTGGGCAGTAGAGCGGTCCCCAAACCGGCAAAATGGAAAAAAGGAGGTCTCAGCATTCCCAAAGCTTATATTTGTTGTATAATTAATAACTGTGAAAATCAAAAAATTTTATTTTTAATTTTTAATGGGCGCGACAGGGTCTCAAAGTTTCAAAAAACATTAATCATACGACACGTTTACCAAATACAAATTTTACAAACGAAGTTACTAGTTCATTTCAATTGCTGTCATTGTTTGAAATTCATAAAGAGATCTAAATTTGTGGAAAGAAAATATTTACAAATTTGAATAGTTTATAAATAAAATCATCGCCGACTATTTATAACTGAAAAAAATAGAGGGAAGCTAACTTCGGCTGTACCGAAGTTTATATACCCTTGGAGCATGATATATGCTGCCAGTTTTTTGAATGGCTATACGATATATTCATAAAAAAAGTTTTTCTCACTAGAACTACATTTTGGACCGATCGTTCCTATGGCAGCTATATGCTTCTATTGCTGTTTAAATCAAACTTGACAAAATTGTGTGGTAGTATATAATATAGATCTGTACAACGTGGGAGCGATAGCATTGAAAACAAAAAGTTTTTCTTACTAAGACTTTTTTTCAGACCTATCTTTTGTATGGCAGCTATACTATATAGTTGCCCGATTTGCATAAAACTTGCTGAAATTATGTGAAATCATAGAAAACTTATAAATACGGGGGTTGGGAGCGATAGCATTGAAAACAAAAAAGTTTTTCTCACTAAGACTTTTTTTCACACCTATCTTTTGTATGACAGCTATAATATATAGTTGCCCGATTTGCATAAAACTTGCTGAAATTATGTGAAAGCATAAACAACTCATAAATACGAGGGTTTGGAGCGATAGCATTGAAAACAAAAAAGTTTTTCTCACTAAAACTACTTTTTCAACCGATCGTTCCTATGGCAGCTATATGCTATAGTTATCCGATCCGGCCGGTTCCGACAAATGTGCAGCGTATTTATACCAAAAGACTTCGTGCAAAGTTACAAAGTGTCGGTCAACTCCGACCAATTTACTTGAATTTACCTCAATGGTTAACGATGGATTCCTTTTAAAAAAACAAACTGATGTCATTTACACCGACTTCAGTAAAGCATTTGGATTCTGTGAACCATGATCTGCTCCTTGTTAAACTTGATCGTTTAGGATTTCCCTCGCCTTTTTTACTTTGGATTTCGTCCTATTTAAAAGATAGAACTCAAAAAGTTCTGCTTCGTTCTAACACGTCAAAGCCTGTCTTTGTCACTTCTGGTGTGCCACAAGGCAGTCACCTCGGCCCTTTGTTTTTTACTCTTTTTATTAATGATCTCCCCACAATAATTTCGATTTTCGGATACTTATGTACGCCGATGATGTAAAACTTATTTTATCTTTTAACGACCCGATGCACTCCATCAAACTGCAAGATGACTTAAACTCCTTGCAGTCCTGGTGTCTGATTAATCAATTACACCTTAATTGCTCCAAGTGCATGTTCATGACTTTTCATCGTTGAAGCCGTCGCTGGCTACCTATACGATTGGCAATGAACCCTTGGAACCGAATTTCTACAGTCGTTGATCTTGGAATTCTTTTGACCCCAAATTGAGTTTCAATCCTCATATCTCCTCTATTGTTAATAGAGCAAATGGTGTACTCGGATTCATTAAACGTTGGTCGAAAGAGTTTAATGATCCATATACCACAAAGCTTTTATACACTGCTCTAGTCCGTCCTATACTTGAATACTGCTCGTCCGTCTGGTGTCCGCAGTACAAAAAGCATATAGATCGTATTGATTCTGTTCAGAAGCAATTCTTGCTTTTTGCCCTACGTGGCTTAAATTGGGACCCTAACCTTCGTCTGCCATCGTACTCTAACAGACTCTTGCTTATTGACCTTCCTTCGTTAGCTAACCGTAGAACAGTATTAGGTGTTTCTTTTCTTCATAAACTAATTATTGGTGATGTAGATTCTCCAGAACTTTTAGGTCGCCTTAACTTCTCCGTTCCTTCTAGGCCAACCAGAAACTATTTTCCTTTAATATTGCCTGGATGCACAACTGATTATGCAAAGCACAATCGATTTCCGAGTCTTATGTCAACATTATAATGATCTCTATCACCTGCTCTCAACAGATCTCTCTCTCTTCTCTCTAAAAACGTCCCTCTATAATTATCTTAGGGGGAATCTCTGACCCCTCCTGGCTGTGAGTAGGGGCATAGCTTGCCGGACTGGCTAAAAAATCTTCCGCCACCGGGTCAGAGATTTCTGGTTATTTAATTTTAAGTTTATCTTATAAATTTTTTATTTGTACTTAGTTTTAAATTTCATTTTAGATAGTACTTTTTTTCTCTCTTTTCTAAAATTTTTTTTTTCTTTATATCTGATTTATTTTAGTTTTATTATTTTATTATTTTTTTTTTCCTTTGCTCCTATTTAGGTTTTTGGTTTTTTTTTTCATCTTCTCTCTCCATATCATTAAAATTTTTGGTAGCTCTAATAACGTCTCTGACTACAATTGGCTGTGAATCGGGGCATAGCTGGCCGGACGGGCAAATAAAATTCCCCCATCGTGTCAGAGTCGTTATTAGTTATTCTGTAATTTCGTTAGCTTTTCTTTGTTAGGCTTTCTTAATAAATAAGGCTTTTTATAATGTATGTAATTGAGTTGACAGCCTTTTTTGTCGACTAAATAAATAAATAAATAAAAAAAAAAAAAAACGAAAGGCAAAGCTAACTTCGTCTGTAACGAAGTTTTGATACACTTGAAATAGCTTGTCTCAACGGTTAGCGCAGCTACAAGAAGTAGTCATCCGATCCGGTCGGCTCCGACATATTAGCAGCGTGCAGTAAAAAGAAAACTCTGTGCAAAGTTTCAGCTCGATAGCTCCAAAACTGAGGGACTAGTTCGCGTAGAAACAGACAGACGGACAGACGGACGGACGGACAGACGGACGGACAAAGCTTAATCGACTCAGCTCGTCATGCTGATCAAGAATATATATACTTTATGTGGTCGGAGATGATTCCTTCTATGCGTTGCAAACTACTGGGCAAAATTATAATACACTTTACAAGTGTATAAAAAAGTTTGGTTGAGATAGCTTGAAAACTGACGGAGGAGATAGCATAGAAACAGACGGACAGACGGACGAACAGACGGACAGACGGACATGGCTATATCAACTCAGCTCGTCATGCTGATCAAGAATATATATACTTTATGTGGTCGGAGATGTTTTCTTCTGTGCGTTACAAACATCCGGACAATTTTAATATACCCTCTCCAAGGGTATAAAAAAGATGATAACAGGCAACACTGCGTATGAGTTATTTACAAAAACTTTAAACTCCATTCGCGCCCCTTAAAACTCGACTTTTTTAACTTTTGCTTTAATATACGCTAATTATACATGAAAAAGCATCACCCCCTAGGTGAGAACATGACCTTAAAAATTTCAATGGGACCGCTCTAGTGGGCAGTCAAGTTCAAAAACTGCTTGGGTCAATATCTCATAAGCCACTAGACATATCAAGACATATGTATTTGTTTAGTTATCTCGTACTTACATATACTTCTATGCAGGAATTGGGTCAAATCCAATTTTAAGTTTTTTTTTCTATAATTAAAAAACGAAAAGTTAAAATAATTTTCGATTTTGATTTGGATTATCAATATCGTATAATTAATTTTTGTTGCTTTTTAAATTATGTGCGTTGAGTTCAATATCTTAAGATTATTTTGTCGAAAATTTTAGCTTCTTAGCTAGGCTGGTGTAGAAATGCCAGAGTTTTGGCCAAAAATGAGATTTCTGGCCCACAGTGCACTGCAAAAAATGTATGCGGTGTTTACAGCTTTTATGTCATGTTTCTGCTTTGGGTATGAGTGCCAATAAAACCCACACAGCGCGCGAAAGACGGCTTTATTAAGAAATTATTATTGTCAACCAGCTGCCAAGATCGTGTGATATCACACCACTGGACTTTTTCCTGAGATGGTACGTGAAGTTAAAAGTCTTCGTCGATAAGCCAGGTACGATTCTAGACTTGGAAGCAATGGACCATTTACTGCGTACACTAAGAAAAAAACGACCATTGAAAAGCCAGCACAAGTATGCTCCTATTTGAACGATCTCGTTCGTGAATTATTGTTCACAAGACAAACCCGACGTTCACGAAAAAGCACCAATAAAAAGCTTTCTTACTAAAACTGGCACAAATCACAGCAGAAACGCGAAAGTGGCGCATTGAGAAATGTTTTACATTCTAGAATAATAATTAAAATTTAAAAACAAAAAGAAAAAAAGAAAAAAAACAAAAATACCAAAAAAAATCTTCGGGTACACGCTGACTCGAGCTCTTGGTTTTTCCACTCAAGTAAAACGTTCAAGGCAAAGCCTTTAACAAAAAGCTTTCAGTCACTTGGGTGAGCTTTGGCTTTGCCTTAATAATGCAGTTCGCCGCAATGTCTCCAGCGAGGTTGGTAGCCGTGATGGTAGCGAAGCCGACTCTTGCACTAAGCAGTGCGAGGTTATGAGTTCGATCCCTAGAGAAAGAAGACAAAGTCAATAAAATAAAAAAAAGAGGATGTCAGAGAGAGAAGTAATTTAATATTAAAATGTTAAATAAATTTACTTTTGAAACAAAAAGAAAATCATTGAAAACATTTTTTTCAGCGTTTATTTTGCGAGCACAAAATGTTCTTAAATCATGCCCAAGCCGTTCATAAAGTTAGCCCAAAATGTACATAATATGAAACCCGCTGTTCACGGTTCAAGAAAAAGCGGGATTACTCTACTTTTGTCAACGAATGGGCTTGATTTTGGTAGATTTAGAACGAATTTTTTTCTGAGTGTAGTCAAGATTTGAATGAAATTATCTTTAAACGAGAAGGCCAAGCTAACTTCGTCTTTGCCGAAGTTTTTATACCCTTGCAAATGTTTTGATACATCAGAGTTTAAGAACGCCAGCATTAAAACAAACTATTTTTCTAAATAAAACCCACTTTTCGACCGATAGTTCCTATGACAGCTATAAAATATAGTCATCCGATTTTGACCAAAACTTCCAAATCTGTGCAAAAGCGTATAATATTAATAATCGCTGAAGTGAGACACGTTAACATTAAAAACAAAAAAGTTTTTCTCACAAAGACCCACTTTTCGACCGATAGTTCCTATGGCAGCTATAAGATATAGTCATCCGATCCGGTCGGTTCCGACATATTAGCAGTGTGCAGTAAAAAGAAGACTCTGTGCAAAGTTTCAGCTCGATAGCTTTAAAACTAAGAGACTAGTTTGCGTAGAAACAGACAGACAGACGGACAGACAGACTGACGGACAAAGCTCAATCGATTCAGCTAGTCACCCTGATCAAGAATATATATAGTTTATAGGGTCGGAAATGGATATTTCTATGCGTTGCAAACTTCTGGGCAAAATTATAATACCCTTTGCAAGGGTATAAAAATAAATGTCAGAGATAGTGCTTTCAGCCCAAAATAAAGATTCCACCGGCCAATTATTTATTTTATTTATTTTTTAATTTTAACACATCAAAAACGTTTATTATTTATCTCTCTCTAGAGAGTGTGCCTTTTTAAGTCTCCTTACTCAGGGGCCAAAGCAATGAAAACAAAAATAGACAAGCCAGTAATCTCACAAATATTTCGCGCTCGGTTTGATCTGATGGCAATGAATTTTAAGCCATATAGAGATGGTATCCTTAAAAAGTGCTCGCTTTGCATTATGCACGAAAAAGAGGAAAATCCTTGCAGAAATACGATTTGTGTATTGGCAGATAAATTCGCTGAAAACAGCAGAAGTAATTAAAATTTTGAAAGAGCCACACTGGCTAGTTTAATTTTCGTTGAGTTAAAATATAGACAGCAAATCATAACAGAAATTCTTAGACCTAAACAAGTATAGCTTCAAAAATTAAACTAAACTCAGACAAATCCTTTAAATAATATATAAATATGACCCACGGCAAACTAGGACTCATGTCAACAACAAGTTCTGAAAATTTAAAGAACAAATAAGCTACTTCTACTATTACTACTACTACTCAACCTGGGAAACATTTGATCAATCATCGTTTGGGCTATTTACGGGTTCTATTTTGTGAGGTTCGAACATAAACACATCTCTTTTGATTGAGCGGAATGATAGGTACAAGCGCTCTGATATAATCCATGATCATTCCTTTTTTTTCATTTTTAGTTCTCAGAATCTTTAAGAACTAGTTTAAGCAAAGGATGAAAGTAGACACCTGCAATATTCAGCCATTTATTAGACATTAACCCACAACTTAAAAACTTTTAGCACCAATCATAACAATTTTATGTATGGCACATTTCCTTTTTTTTTGCAATAAAAATATTTGTTCACACACAATTCACTAGGAGCAACTTGGCCAAAAGAAAGCTCCTGCTGCTGCATCTCCTTCTTCCTATAACCTGTCCAAGTCTTGGGAATAAAGAAATTAACATGTTGCCACAAAACTGCAGTTATGCCCTGAAACAACCGACAAGGCAGCAGCAGCGCCAACAACAACAACTACGAGCGGCCCACGGGCAACGGCCAACACATTTAAGAAATTCGCCCAAAATATGCCGAGAACAAGGAAATGTTTACTTTGGCAGTTAACATACCGGGTCCAAGTGGCCGTTGGCCAATAATTGCGGCCCAAAACGAAGAAAAAAACAACAACTCCAGCATTGACCGAATGCTGCACGCATAAATTTAGCCTTAATTGGCTTTAATATTATGTTGTCAGTAACAAAACAACAAAAAAACTCCGAAATCAGCAAACGCCAATCAAAAAGGGACAAAGGAAGACTTGCCAAATGTGGCACGTTTTCGAATACCGCGGTGTCGGGCTTAATCAGCGGTTTCCACGCAATTGCCGAAAAAAAAAAAAAAACGCAGCGAGTGGAAAATATGTGCGTACATATGTGAAAGTAAAGAACAGGCCCTTAAATAAGCCCCGATGACTGTGATTGCCAAGATGATGATGATGATGATGGGGCCGTCTTCCCTCCCTATTCCCATCGTATAGCTTTTTTGGCCTTTTGGCGCATTAACGGCTAGGCAGGGGGGAAAGGCTCTGATCTTTTGGGCTCTGGTCAGGTTCAATGCCACCCAATGCGATACGAGAAATAAAAACAAACTACCAAATTTACAAAAAAAAAAAATGGAAAACAAAACAAAAAACGTTTATATAGCGATTACGAACGCTCTCCATGTTTCGGATCATATGCAAGGGCAGTGTGTCGAGCGCCTATTATAGTATTAGTGCTAGAGATGGGCAAAATAAAAAAATTAACAAGTTCGTGCTAAATTGCCCCTATTTATTTACTGCGAACCCAACCTTGAACCAAACCGAATAAAAAACGAGAAGGCCAAGCTAACATCTATTAAAAAAATTTTTCACACCCAAAAAAATTTTAAAACAACAAAGTTTAAAAACGCCATTTAAAAACCAGCATAAAAACAAAAAATTTTTCTAAATAAAACCCACTTTTCGACCGCTAGTTCCTATGACAGCTATAAACTATAAACCAAAACTTCCAAATCTGTATAAAAGCGTTTAATATTAATAATCGGTGATGTGAGACACGTTAACATTAAAAACAAAAAAGTTTTTCTCCTTAAAACCCACTTTTCGACCGATAGTTCCTATGACAGCTATGAGATATAGTTATCCGATTTTGACCAAAACTTCCAAATCTGTATAAAAGCGTTTAATATTAATAATCGGTGATGTGAGACACGTTAACATTAAAAACAAAAAAGTTTTTCTCATTAAAACCCACTTTTCGACCGATAGTTCCTATGACAGCTATAAGATATAGTCATCCGATTTTGACAAAAACTTCCTAATCTATGTGAAAGCGTAAAGTATTAATAATTGCTGAAGTGGGAGCCGTTAACATTATAAACAAAAAAGTTTTTCTCACAAAGACCCACTTTTCAACCGATAGTTCCTATGGCAGCTATAAGATATAGTCATCCGATCCGGTCGGTTCCGACATATTAGCAGTGTGCAGTAAAAAGAAGACTCTGTGCAAAGTTTCAGCTCGATAGCTTTAAAACTGAGAGACTAGTTTGCGTAGAAACAGACAGACAGACGGACAGACAGACAGACGGACAAAGCTTAATCGACTCAGCTCGTCGTCCTGATCAAGAATATATATAGTTTATAGGGTCGGAAATGAATATTTCTATGCGTTGCAAACTTCTGGGCAAAATTATAATACCCTTTGCAAGGGTATAATAATAGTTTTCGGCGTCGTTAGTCGGCGTTATTACTAAAACTAATCAAAAATAGAGGATATCTCTCTCACTAACATAGTAAGGCAATTTAGAAACAGCTCAGACAGCTTAGCGCTGTGTCGTAGTGCCAGTTGTTGCTGTTAAGTCGCTTTCGAATCACGAAGCGTTTCTAGCTGGCTGTAGGCAGGCACAGACCGCTGAAGATTGAGCAGGGATGTTCATGAAACAGCTGTACGTCCAACTATTCTCCTTTGTGGTGTGGTGAGTTCCTGTTTTAAAGTTATGTGCTAGCATAAAATAACTTTGAGCCGGCAAAATCTTGAAGGTTGTCAATGTTTATCAAGTGTTTGAATATTTGGCTAAATCGTGGGCCGAACTAAGGCTCGAATCAAAACCTTCCGGCAAAAACCTCAAAGAAAGAGTTTCGAACCTCTTCAAAAATGTTTTAGGTTTGCAGCCCTGATTATTACCTATGGTCCTAGGTCCGAAAAAGTTGTGTTTGTTCACAACAGTAACCAACATATGCATTATACACCAAAAAGAGCTTGTTGCCTACACAGTACCTTTTCATCATCCTCCCGGATGAATCTTTAGAAAGAATCTTTCGCGGCTGTGCCTCATACACATCATATCGGCCGGTATGTTACGAATAAATTCTTCGATATTGGCTTTCAGTGCGTCAACTGTTGCGGGCTTGTCGCTATAGACATAAGCCCTAACATAGCCCCACAAAAAATAGTCGAAAGGCGGTATAACACACGATCTAGGCGGACAATTGACCGTCCTCAAATGTGAAATAAACTGTTTACCGAATTCGCTTCTCAATTGGGCCATTGTTTCGCGTGCTGTGGGGCATGTGGCACCGTCTTGTTGAAGCCACTTGTCAATCAAACACTGAAGGGCTCAAAAAAGGGAGAAGAAGCGGTATGTTGCGGGATTACAAAACACTGCCGCCTTTTTTAGGTTTATGATTAATTTCAGGAAACCTTTTGATTCCAAATTAGAAGGGAGCTATATGTAGATATTCATAGGATTGTCTACGGCTGTTTTACAGTTAGTTCACTTACGAAAATTTACTCACGTGTTTGTCTCTAATTCAGCTACTTGTGCGGCTTATTTATGCACATATACATCCAAATATTTTTATATGTACGTATATGAACTATGTGTATATGTATGTGTATGTAGGCTTTAACAGCAACAACATCAAAAGTTCATTATGCGCGCTCGCGAATCGTGACATTGCATAATGGCAGCTGCAAGTGGCCCAGGCCGGACATGCAAGGCGCCGCCGCCACCGTCTCCGTCTCTGTCTTAGCCGATCCCCAGTCAAAGGTGGTGGTGTATGTGTATGCCCATACACACACATGCATATGCATGCTTCTATGTATTAAACCACACCTACATGGGCTAAGCCTGGCCTGGAAATTGATTATTTGGCCTAACGGCGCGTCGTCTAGCCTTCCAGCAGGCATCAGAGCAGCATTAGCTCATCAGCATCCACCCAGCCATTGTTGATATGAGCTTCCTTACACACTGGCCCGGGACTGGACACACAACTGTTGCCCAAATGTCCAGTTTTACAATTAGAATTTTTGTGGCCAGCCTTATCTTTGCACACTTGCCGACATTTTTAAGGTGTGTTGTTCGGCTGGCGCTTTCCACCAACTCTCCTAGGCCAGGCAAAAAAATAGGAAATAAGTTAAATAAAAAAAAAATGAAAAATAGTTTTCTTTTTTAGGTTATCGCTTTTAACAACTCGCGTACATGGGGCTCTCTTTTTGTCATAGTCATATAATAAAGGCGTTCCGTTTCCACGCTCAGAAATTGTCCAACGTCTATATTTGGTGGACTTATGTGTTGTTTGTGTGTGTGTTGCAACTTGGTCAGCAGAGTCTTGTTCGAAATGGGAGTAGATGCAATGCTGACCCGATTCTGTTTTTTTTTTTATGTTCTGTCTTGACATGTGCAACGGAGCTTATCCTTAAGAGTTGTAAGACATTCCCAAATGTTCGGGTCAGTTGGTCAAAGTTCAAAATGGTTTCAATGAGAGAAATGATAAGAATTTAAAAATAGAAATAGATAAAAATATAAACTGACTTATCAGCGCCCAGGCCAAAGGGCTGAAGGTTAGGACATGAATTTGTGACAGTCATTTTATTCATTTTATTAATTTTGTAGAAGCTTAGCAGATTTTGTAAAGCTATACACTAAGTTGGTTCTGATTGTGACTTACGAGTCGAACTTCGTTAATTTAAACTCTCGATAATTCGATTTACTCCCATAATTAGAACTAATTTCCTGTCTGTTTAATATTTCAAGTAAAACAAAAAGCACAAGGCTTCAAAGCAAGCAACGTGTGGTGTAATCGCCATAATAAATTTGGGGTAAATGATTCCACTGCCCTTGACATATTCGTGGACTTCTTCCAATCAACTTATTCCTCTGCCCGCTTTACAAATACTTCCTATCCTTCTAACATTTCCTCTTCTAACTCGATCTGTGCTTCCTCAATTTCTGAAAGATAATTACTTTCATATTTGAAATCACTAAAATCTTCATTATCCTCTGGACCTGACAACATTCCTAGTTCTGTGCTTAAATAGTGTTGCGTTTCTTTATGCAATCCATTGTTTAAGCTTTTTAATCTACCGCTAGAATCTACTGTTTTTTCGAATCTTTGGAAAAAATCTTATCTATTGTGGAAGTGGAATAGAGAACATGGCTGATTATTCCTCTTTATAATAAGAGTGGAAAATCTGATATATCCAATTAAAGGGGTATAGCAAAGCAATCGGCTATTTCATAGTTATTTGAACAAATTATAACCTCATCCTTACAGCACTATTGTAAATCGATTTTATCACCTTTCCTGCTTGGATTTACAAAGCGTCGGTCAACTACGACCAATTTGCTTGAGTTCACCTCAATGGTTAACAATGGATTCCTTTTAAAATAAACCAAACTGATGTTATCTACACCGACATCAGTAAAGCATTTGATTCTGTGAACCACGATTTTCTCCTCTTTAAGCTTGATCGTTTAGGATCAAGGCAGCAAACCGGTCCTAAACCGAACCCCTTAGGGCCGATTTTTTTGGGTCCGACGAACCGGACCATGAACCGAACCCCTAATATTTTTGACTCCCGAACCTGAACCCGAACCGGATCACTTTTTCCGAAAGTTAGTCGGTTCAACAAACTAAGTTGTTGTTCCAACGGCACGGAAATAAAGAAATTCCTTGTAATCCGACTATCATTCAAGAAGTTCTCCAATCCTACGACATTTCTCTAGGTCAGATTTATGCTATCACCGTCGATTTCGTTTCCTATTTCCTATTCATGTAGCGTACCAAACTGAAAATTGATCTCAGGGGAGAGGATTAAAACTTAACAGTTCTAGAAAGTTGTAAATGTCACTCTAATTATATTAATTGAGCCTTGTTTAGGATTTTTACTTTTTGTTTGATTCGTCTTCTCTAATACATCAAAGCCTGCCTTTGTCATTTCTGGTATGCCACCTCTGCCCTTTGGTTTTTACCCTTTTCATTAATGATCTCCCCACAATATTATCTTTTTCACGGTCGATGGTGTAAAACTTATTTTATCTTTCAACGACCCAATGCATTCCATCAGATTGCAAGACGATTTAAACTCCTTGCAGTCTTGGTTCTTGATTAATCAATTACACCTTAATTGTTCCAAGTGCATTTTTATGACTTTCCATTGTTGCAAACCTTCGCCGGTTTCCTATACGATTGGCAATGAACCCTTGAAACGAATATCTACAGTCGTTGATCTTGGAATTCTTTTTGACCCCAAATTGAGTTTTAATACTAAAATCCGACCAATGGAGAATGGAAGTCAACCTATCAAAGTCTGAGGTAATGGTCTTTAGAAAAGGCGGCAGACTGGCAGCAGCGGAAAAATGGACCTTCAAAGGAGATGCAATAAATATTGCCACAGAATATAAGTATCTCGGAGTATGGTTTACGCCTACCCTTACTTTCATGGAGCATATATTGAGTATCAACTGCTTATGAAGCCCCTTTTTGGCAAAAACCCAACGGAAGCATCGGAGCAAAATGGAAACTATTTAACGCTGTATGTAGGGCTGTTCAGAACTATGCCGCACAGGTATGGGGATACAGCTATTTCAAGGTGGTGGATAGTCTGCAAACATATTTCTTGAAAAAAGTCCTTAGGCTGCCACCGAATACCCCTGGATATGCCCTAGCCTTGGAGACCTGCGTGGATGATGCGCACCTCTATACCTTGCATTTACACCTTCGATACGTTGGAAAAACCCGATTTTTGTATGGAGAGAGTCGACTGCCCCACTTTCTTACATCCGAAATAGTCAGGCTGGATAAGGTATGCGCTCCTCTCACTCTTAACTGGAAAGATGGTCTACGCTCCGCTCAAGATTGGAATAGAATGAGACTCAGTATAATGGAAGCTGGATGCGGAACGGATGACTCGTAAAGGATCCAGCCAAACAAGAATCTACAAATTCCTCGACCATACAGCTGCCCTCAAACTACAGCATCTTGACACCTGTTATATCACATGGATGATGAAAGCGCGGCTTGACCTTATTACGCTGTCATCAAACACGTATAATAGATCGGTAAACGTGCCATGCCCACTTTGTAATACCGAAGAAAATGAGGATTTGACTCACTTTTTAGGAAGATGTCCTTGCCTCAAGGATCACAGATGGGCGTCTCTGGGTAAACCATATCTTTCAAAGGAGGAGCTACATGATATCCTTGAAGACAAATATAACGAGAATTGGGAAGGGCTGGTAACATACTTAAAAAATAGAGGAAAGCTTACTTCGGCTCGACCGAAGTTTATATACCCTTGGAGCATGATATATGCTGCCAGTTTGTTATAAAGCTATACGATATATTCATCCGATTTTGATCAAATTGTCCAAATTGTGTTGAAACAGATAACATTCATATCAAAAAAGTTTTTCTCGCTAGAACTACTTTTTGGACCGATCGTTCCTATTGCAGCTATATGCTATAGTCATCCGATTTGAATCAAACTTAACAGAATTGTGGTAGCATAAATTATTGATCTATACAAAGTTTCGGAGCGATAACATTGAAAACAAAAAAGTTTTTCTAACTAAGACTTTTTTTCAGACCTATCTTTTGTATGGCAGCTATACTATATAGTTGTCCGATTTTGATAAATCTCGGTGAAATTATGTGAAATCATAGAAAACTTATAAATACGAGGGTTGGGAGCGATAGCATTGAAAACAAAAAAGTTTTTCTCACTAAAACTACTTTTTCAACCGATCGTTCCTATGGCAGCTATATGCTATAGTCATCCGATCCGGCCGGTTCCGACAAATGTGCAGTGTATTTGTACCAAAAGACTTCGTGCAAAGTTTGGTTACGATAGCTTTAAAACTGACGGAGGAGATAGCATAGAAACAGACGGAAGACGGACGGACAGACGGACATGGCTATATCAACTCAGCTCGTCATGCTGATCAAGAATATATATACTTTATGTGGTCGGAGATGCTTCCTTCTGTGCGTTACAAACATCCGGACAATTTCAATATACCCTCTCCAAAGGGTATAAAAAGGCGTTGGTTTATAGAAAGGAGATTTCAGAAATAATTTAGAATACAATAATACGCGGGCGCATTAGTCAAAGCCCGCACTGCTGAACGGTCTGATATCTTGGGAAGACCAGGGAAGTCAGGCGTAGTAAGCGGGTGCTGGGTGAGGCAAAATGTGCCTGGCCGACAGTAGGTTCATGCAACCAAGTCGGTTATCATAACAATAGTTCTTTAGTTTTTTCTTTGTCTACAATGTTATGCTCAATTTAGTTTAATTCACAATGTTATATGCTCATATTATTATTAAAATAAAACATTAAACATTATTACTCAAATCTCCTCTATTGTTAACAGAGCAAACGGTCTACTTGTATTTATTTAATGATCCATTCACCACAAAGGTTTTGTACACTTCTCTTGTCCGTCCTATAATTGACTACTGCTCGTCCGTCTGGTGTCCGCAGTATAAAAAGTATATAGACCTTATTGAATCACTTCAGAAGCAATTCTTACATTTTGCCCTACGTGGCTTTAATTGGGACCCTAACCTTCGTCTACCTTTGTACTACCGCAGACTCTTGCTTATTGACCTTCCGTAGTTAGCTAATCGAAGAACAGTTTGAGGTGTTTCTTTTCTTTATAAGCTAATTATTGGTGATGTCGAGTCTATCGAACTTTTAGGACGCCTTAAGTTCCCCCTATCTCTAGGCCTTTATTTATTTACCTTTTATCTTGCCTAGATGCACAACCTCTCTCTCTCCCTCTCTCTATCTCTCTTCTCACTAAAAGCGTCTCTCTAGGGGGTGCCACAGAAATCTCTAGAGAGAATTACGAGAGATTTCATTTTCTTATAAGAAAATCTAGTTAGAGCACCAGATGTTCCAATTAATGTTCCTTCTCTAAAAACAGGGCTAAATCTCTAGCCAAAAATTTTTTTTTTTTTTAAAGTTTACTTTTAGATAGTTTTTGTCTGTCTTTCCTTTCTATCGCTATCCTTGATTTACTTTTTTAGCTTATTCGGGGGTGCTACAGAAATCTCTAGAGATTTTGCCGACGGTTGGTTTGTAAATCTCTCAAAAAATTCGTTGGTGCCACAGAACTTCTAGAGATTTCATTTTCTAATTAGAAAATCCAGTTGGAGCACCAGATGTTCCAATTGATGTTCCATCTCTAAAACCAGGGCTGAATCTTTTGCCAAAAAATTTCCCTTATTTTGGATGTGGGTTAATTTAAAGATTAACTGAAATTTTTTGATTGTGTTATATGTTTTATGATGCATTTTAAATAATAATTCACTTTTAAGTCTCAATCTCCACCAATATAATGCAAAATGTTGGCGCCAAGCATGAGGCAACAGTTTCCATCCCTTAATTCGCTAGCTCTCATCTAGAGGGCGCCACTTTGACAAAAGGCGCTAGTGAGAAAAGAGCTTTGCAAAATCTCCTAACAAAACATTAGAGGTTTGAAACCAACCAAAAGAAATTTCTTTGGCACCTAAGAATTGGAATTCGGTTGGAATTTGGTTGGAAGAGGTTTCTGTGGCACCCCCGATTATGATATTATTATTATTTTGTTTAAATTCTTTTTCCCCCTTGTTCCCACACAATTTCTTTTCCTCTTCTCGATCGCCATATTTTTGTCGGAGTCCTTATTAGTTTGATAGGCTTCCTTAGCTCATACAATTTTATTGTAACGTATTTGTAATTTTGTTGACAGCATTTTTTGTCGGCTTTTAATAAATAAATAAATAATAATCCATTCAAGAATATAGAAGTGGTTGGCATTTAAATAAAAAATGGAAGGTACCAAGTTCATGCAAATTGACATTGTTGATTGTTTTATTGTTCGTCGTAAGAGGCATGGTTCACATTCAAACAATTCTACTTAATGGCTTCTATGACCTGCCGAATTTATTTTGTAATTCGTTATGTTTTTGAGTGCAAGACTTTAAGTTGAATGCAAAAATGATCCTCATAAATTGTTCTACGATTGTGAGCATTACATATTTTCAACTCCGCTAACAATTTCAATTCTATATTTATTTATATTAATTATACGAGCTTTACCAACGGGCGATTATAACTATCCTCTATTTTTATACCCAGTACCCATTGAAAAGGGGTAAAAATGGATCATGAAGTTGTGAAAATACATATATGTAACAGGGAGAAGGAAATATTTTCACCCTATAAAGCATGACGAGCTGAATTTATATGGCCATGACCGTCTGTTTCTATACTATCACCTCCGTCAGTTTTAAAGTTGTACCCTTTGGGACAAATGCGCTGCACATTTGCGATCGATCGGTCGAAAAGTAGTGGGAAAGGAAAAGGCGCAAGTGATCTTGTTGCTGGTATTCCTACTCCCTGTTAGTTTTCTTCTTTCGAAAGTGTGTCCTTGCCGATTAATACACCATTGAGAGTGCTTGTGATTTTGAAAATAAGTTCTAAAACGAAGCATCATGTTTCTCATCAAAGCCTCGAGAGTGTTAACGACACTTACACTTTTTTTTGTTTTCAACGCTATCGCCCCCAAACTTGTTACTGATCAATATAATATGCTACCACACAATTCAAGTTTTATCTAAATCGGATGACTATAGCATACAGTTGCCGTTGGAACGATCGTTCGAAAAAGTAGTTCTAGTGAGAAAAACTTTTTTGTTTTCAATGGTAGCGTCTTTTTACGAAATATCGAAACAGAATAAATATATCTTATAGCTGTCATTCAACAAACTGGCAAGCATATATCATGCTCCAAGAATATATAAATTTCGGTCGAGCCGAAGCTAGCTTCCCTCTATTTTTTACCTAAATGCCCATAACTTCTACATTCTTGGATATGTGGCGTTTATTTTTAATAGATTTTAAATTTTACACAATTTTTTGGTGGTGAAAATCGCACTAGATTTTAGCTTTAAAAAAAATGATAAATTTAATGCTACGTTTCCGATAAAAGCCTTTATAAAGCCGAATTCATGCACCAGAGTGAGAAGAATTAAAAAACGGCCCCACTAAAAAAATTCTGGAATGGATTTTTGGACTCAGCGGAAGGATTTACATAAGGAATTGCTACCAAATTTACGGGATCTCAAAATTTTTAATATTTTTAAACTTGTGTTACTGCTTTTAATATCAAAATCCAACAACAACAAAAAATATTAATTTCAAAGAAGCAAGACTACTCAAACATCTCTGGACTCAACATATTCATCTTTTTGTGAGTCCAAGCCGAACTTGAATCGTAGCACAAACAAGCTTAAAATGGATCAATTTAGCTCTTTCGAATAGGATTCAATCAGTACGAGGATTCAACTTGTAATAGGATCGAAGCAGCACGGGCATTGAATCAGTACGAGTATTTTACCAGTACTAGGATCCAACCAGTACAAGGATTGAACCAGTACAAGGATTGAACCAGTACGAGAAACCAGTCAGTAGGAGGATTCAACCATTACAAGTTCGAGAATTCAGCAAGTACGAGGCTTCTCAGATTGATCAACTCATAAGAACTCGAAAGTAACGAAATAGCTGAACATAATTGAAATTTATAACTTGTTGATTTTTGTAAAATAATAATATTAATTCCCAAAACTAAAAATATTCTTCACCTAGAGTAGCCAAACATAACTGAACAGTTTTCTTTAGCGGTTTTTGATATGGTTCAGTATTTTTGGAAAGACACCGGTTAGGTTCGGGTTTCAGTTTATTTTACACAGACCTTTGTTCCCTTAGAAAATATTTTGGAAAATTCAAATAAATGTGCCGTTTTTTTCAGGGACGGTAACAGTTATAACTTTTATTATAAAAGTCCGCAAATAATAGTTATTTTAAGAGTTTTATTTTAAAAGTCTTTTGGATAACAGTTATTGAGGACTTTTATTTTTTCCTCAGAAAATAATAGTTATAAAAAACTTTTAATATATTACTCCAAAATAACTGTTATTAAAAGACTTTTTAAAATAAAAGTCATTTCATAACAGTTATTTTAAGACTTATATTTAAAAGTCTTAAAATAACAGTTATTGAAAGACTTTTATTTAAAAAGTCTAAAAATTAACTCTTATCGAAAGACTTTTATTTAAAAGTCTCAAAATAACTCTTATCGAATGACTTTTATTTAAAGTCTCAAAAAACTATAAATTTTATTATAAAACTCAATCAGAGACTTTTATTTAAAAATCAAATAATAAAAGTCTTTTTTTCTAAGTAATATTAAATACTACTTCTACGACTACATTTGCGCAGACCGCGAGAAACTTCAGCATGAAATATCAATGAAAGTAACGTTCATTATGTCGTCTCTATGTTATGCCCATTAAAGACGCATCTAAAAGATGTGTAGACCAAAAACCGCTAAATTTGCCAAATTTTCATTTGAATATTTACTAAAGCGCAGGCGTTGGTAAATAGGAGTCGTACATTGAACAGTCCAAAATATTGCGAAATTTGCAATCTACGGGACAAAAAAATCGAAATTTCCATTCTTCTCATTTGAGTTTAGATCAATAAAGACGCTAAGATTATTATGAAAAGATGTGGAAGAAATGGTCTAAAATCGCGAATTTCAAAAATTCACATTTGAGTTTAGATTATTATAAAAACGAGTTTACCCATCTACTACTGCCATCCAAAACATCTTCATAATAATCTTAAGTCATAAAAAAAATTGGCAAATTTCCGGGAGCTATCAACCGGCTCTCGGCTCGTGAGTCACAGCACCTAAACCGCTTTCGGCTCGTGAGGGCCAGTTCTCTGTTCTACGCTGGGAGCCACAGACTGTGTGGTTCGCGAGTTATTCCAACCTATTTACCGTGACTGTCGACTTTTAGAATCACGAAATAATACCAAAGAGGATCAAAATAGTAAAAAAAAATGAAGTACTTTAACACAGATCAAGTGAAAAATCCTGGCAGGATCAATGCAGGGGCGCAATTTGAAGCTAAGGGATCTGCTTGGTAATAAGACCGCTAATTACTTACGAAACTGCTTTTCAAGTCCACAAACGACCACACATAAAAGCATTGCAAGCAACATTATTAATTTGACAATACTGAACCGCAATTAACACCGTGAAGGAACAATGCTAAAGAATATAGTCAAGATCATAATAATTGTTTTAAACCACTTTCCGTTACTGACAAATCATTAAATCGGGGAAAAATACCAAAGAGGATCAAAAATAGTAACTATGCAAAGCCAAATGTACTTCCAACCAAGCGGCAAATCGTGCCTAGATCAATGCATGAGCGCCATTCGCAGCTATGGGATCGCCATGGTAACAAAACCGCTAATTACTTAAGAAAATGCTTTTCAATGTCAACAAAGAAATACATTGCCCTGTTTTTGACAATACTGAACCGCGACAATTACCAAGGAAGACCAATGCTAAAGAATAAAAACGCAATATGTCTTGAACTGTAATGCAAAAAAAACATGGCTATATCGACTCGTCTATTGACGCTGGTCAAGAATTAATATGATTTATAGGGAGGGCATTGTTACTATTTGTGATCCTCTTCGGTATTTTTCAGCGATTGAATGTCAGTAACGAAATGTGGTTTGAAATGTTCCTTGTGATCTTGACTATATTCTTTTGCATTGGTCCTCCATGGTGTATATCACGGTTCAGTAGTGTCATAATCATGACTATGTTATTATAATTTGTGGTATTGGAAAGCAGTTTCTTAAGTAATTAGCGGTCTTATTACCGTGGAGAACCCTTAGGTGCGAATAGCAGATTGGTAAACTCGTCTTTATACCATTTCTTCCACATCTTTTCATAATAATCTTAGCGTCTTTATTGATCTAAACTCAAATGAGAAGAATGGAAATTTCGAGTTTTTTGTCCCGTAGATTGCAAATTTCGCAATATTTTGGACTGTTCAATGTACGACTCTTATTTACCAACGCCTGCGCTTTAGTAAATATTCAAATGAAAATTTGGCAAATTTAGCGGTTTTTGGTCTACACATCTTTTAGATGCGTCTTTAATGGGCATAACATAGAGACGACATAATGAACGGTACTTTCATTGATATTTCATGCTGAAGTTTCTCGCGGTCTGCGCAAATGTAGTCGTAGAAGTAGTATTTAATATTTCTTAGAAAAAAAGACTTTTATTATTTGATTTTTAAATAAAAGTCTCTGATTGAGTTTTATAATAAAAGTCTTTCGATAAGAGTTATTTTGAGACTTTTAAATAAAAGTCATTCGATAAGAGTTATTTTGAGACTTTTAAATAAAAGTCTTTCGATAAGAGTTATTTTGAGACTTTTAAATAAAAGTCTTTCGATAACTGTTATTTTAAGACTTTTAAATATAAGTCTTAAAATAACTGTTATGAAATGACTTTTATTTTAAAAGTCTTTTAATAACAGTTATTTTGGAGTAATATATTAAAAGTTTTTTATAACTATTATTTTCTGAGGAAAAAAATAAAAGTCCTCAATAACTGTTATCCAAAAGACTTTTAAAATAAAACTCTTAAAATAACTATTATTTGCGGACTTTTATAATAAAAGTTATAACTGTTACCGTCCCTGAGCCAAACAAAAGCTAAATACCTCCTAAAGACAAATAATAATTGCCTGCTAAAGTCAACAAATCTTTGTACACCAAAAAGGAGTAGACAAAGACAACAATGCCACAGCGTTTAGACCGCGATGATGGTTATAGCAAATACATCCAAGCCAAACAAAACACAACATAGCGACGATCAATCAATCAATCATTTTCACTCAAATGCCGCTGTCGATGTCTTGCCCTATAGATTTCATATAGCCATAACCCATAAAGACTTGAGACATGTCTTGGCCCCCCGTGTCCCCCCGTTCCGATTCCGCTCTGTCCTCCACTCGCTGTGCAATTAAATAAACGAAAGTTTTTTTTTCATTAATTTCAACTGCAGCCAACAACTTCTCTTGCAGTCGTCGTCAGCGACACTTAGACCAAAACTGGAGGAGGCTGTACTCCCTTGCTCTCCTCGCTCTTTAAACAATTCCAATTCATTAGCAATGCTTTGGATGCTTTTGGGGCCTTGGTTGTCAAACACTAACATTGGACTCGGTTTGGTCTTGGGGCGTACTCTCGTGCTGCTCATAACTGTCTGATGGATGTGACGTGCCTTGATGTATTTCACTTTTTAGTCGGGCTGTTAAGTGCCAGCACATACTCACGAGTTGCTGCCCAGTAAGCCACCACATCTGGTGTTTGCTGTTGTTGTGGGCTATTTTCTAGTTTCAGAAATTTTCACATTGCTATAAAGCACAGAGCTTGCCTTGGCGTATGCTTACCGAAAGGTGAAAATAGAAAAATCGTTTCGCAAATGAAAAGCGCGAAAAACGCGCGTAGCAAACAAAGCAAACGAGCCGCATTTGGTTTGCCTCACAAATGTATGTGCATACACGTGGTTGTCGCTATTGTTGATGTTTTGATGATGATGTCGGATGTGAGTAGAGTATTGAGTTGGGGTCAAATAGATTTCTACAGAGAATTGGCTTAATAAATCAAACAAACATGAGTAAAATGAAAGATTAAAATGGATATGACTGTTGAGCCACTATGTCATGCTAAATTAACCCACTTCCGAATCCCGAACTTGACCTTGATCTAGGTTTTCCATGCATTTGGACATAAGTCCCAAAGTCCCTCAGCGTCTGAAAGATGTGGCCCCCGAGGAAATACCAGATACGGTTACTCTTGAAGTAGTGCTTCGTGCACTCGCTTGAACAGCGAAATCCTAATAAATTTTTGACGTTAAATCCTCTCCGTTAATTTTATCATGAATCAGTGGCGTAGCCAAAACCCCCCTCCCCCATGGAAGATATTTTTATATGCGAAATACTACTATACTAAAATTGTTGTTCTCAAAACCCCACCCCCCTGAAAAAATTCTGGCTACGCCACTGTCATGGATTATTGATGGAGTATTATCAAAATTGGTTAAATGGTTCTCGAGAAATGAGTGTCTAAGCGCGTCAAGACTTTTTATAACTTTTTTTTGAAGTTTTTTGATAAAAAACACATGGAGTTTTAAAAAAGGCCAGGATCGATCAACATATTTTTCATCTACCAGGGCCGGAAAAAAATTTTTCTTCTTTATTTTTGTAAAATATATTTTATTTGAAACTATCGAGTTGAAATTTTGCACAGAGTCTTCTTTTGACTGCTCGCAAATAATATGTCGGAACCGCCCGAATCGGATGACTACTTGCTCTTGTAGCTGCCATAGAAATGATCGGTCGGAAAATGAGTTTTAGTGAGAAAAACTGTTTTGTTCTCAATATTAGCGCTCTTAAACACGGTCAATGTTAATAAACACAAAAAAATCTGGTGGGTAAAATTAACTACGCTGACAGTAACTTTTTTACAAATTTTTTATGCATGTGGTTTTGGTGTTTTTTTGTAACTGTACTAACAGTAAAATCTACTGAAAAAATTTGTAAGCTTTACGTATTTATTTTAGCACGAGTTTTGTTGTTGCATTTAACAACTGTACTCCTAGTAAAATTAACTACAAATATTTTGTCAAATTTTTCTTTGTTTTAATAAGTTACTGCTACTACAGTAACTTTACCATAGAATTAGTAACTCTGACGTGATTTTTTCATCTCATACTTTGCTTTTGCAGCAATTAACTGTCCCCACAAGTTAATCTAACAGCGCATATAGTATAACTTTTTGAATGTGTTTGATGCACCGATTAACTGTTCCGACGGCAAATCTAACCGCGAAAATTGTTGACTTAGCAAATTTCAGTTGGTCTTCTTTATAGAGCACTTCAACGGAATTTGAACTTGAAAATTCCTAGTGATCTCATTTATGCGATATTCAAGAAATTTTTCGTGCATATGTTTAGGCAGATTTAATACAAGTTATATGTTAGAGGCGTTGCTTTTAACGCTCGCGTAGCGTTACTGGTAAAGACGTGCTTCCAATCGTGTTGAGACCAATGGCCCCGAGTTCGAATCCCCCCAGAGTAAGTAAAATTTTTTTCAAATTTAATAAATATTTGTTTAATTCAAACAATTGTTTCAGAACGAAAATTGGTGGGTGGGAGTAGTGGGGTTGCCTTTTCTGCTCAGGGATGAGCTCAAGTAGATTGTCAACTTGTGACAGCTAAAATAGCATCCGACCCCGAAAATTTTAGTTTCGACCATCGTAGGAGAATGAGAAAGCATAATACAACGAAATCAAGTATGCAGAATGAAAGCTTAATAAATTCTGCTTAAAATCTGATATTCTTATCTCTGATTGCATCTCGCGTTTTCAAGTAGCAGTTAAAAAAGCAAAAAATTTCGATTTTTGTCATGTCTGTAAGTGTATCAAAATTATACGACACATGGCAATTTGTTGGATTTAGTTAACATTTTATTCCTAGAATGGTATATAAAACTATTTAATAAATAATAGAGCCACCTTGAGCCTTTGCTACCTCGAAAAGTCTCTTAGGCATTAAATTCACCAAATATGTATGTAAATTTTGGTCTAAAAGAGTCCATTGGCCTGGCTAAGGTACCTACAATTTTCTCAATTGGGTTTAGGTCAGGGGAGCGTGCTGGCCAATCCAAAACATTTATATGGTGATCACTTATGAAGCGCTGGGTCTCTCTACTCTTGTGAATAGATGCATTATCTTGCGGAAAACCAATATCTCTTTCCATATTTTTTCAAAAAATGGCAGAAGAAGATCCTCCAATACTGTTTGTATTCTCCACTTTTCATCCTGCAGCTTGTGAAGCACAGATCAAGCGTTCCAGACGCATGAAAGGCTCCCCAACCTATTGCGGATCCGCCTACGTAAGTGCGTTTGAAAAACATAGGTGGATCCTTATGCAAATCTATCCAATAGTGGCGAAACCCATCTAGGCCGTCAGGACAAAATTTTTGTTCATCAAAAAATATTATCTATATTATAAATATTGAACAAAGCTGTTTAAACAAAATAAAGTTAAAATTTCATACCGAGGCCCAGTTTCTCTGCAAGTTTTATTTCCACAAATTGAAGTCGTGCTGTTTTGTGGTGCGGCTTTAAGAACGGAACCTTTTTTAAGACTCCTCTGACAATGCACTCCGATGATTACTGCGTCCGCCAAACAGTCATCCGTGACACAGGCTTACTGCAACATGCGGCAAGTGTGGAACACGGAGCAAACAAATTGCAATTTTTAAGTATTATGCGACCCTTTTCGCGGTCAGCCAACTTGGCTTTTCTTCCAGAGCTATGCTTTACACCAGAGCTGTAAAATTATACATTCCCGTATTTATTTTCTTTTCAATACTATAAAAACAATTTTTTAGGTAATGCAAAAACAATTAATGATTACGATTTTTTTATAATCGTAATTGTAAGGTGGAATTATGATTATTCAGTGATTATTCCAAAATTTAATTACTTTTACAATTCCTTGGATAATTTTAACGGTAAAGGGTGAATATTCCAAAATTTAATTACTTCTACAATTCCTTGGATAATTGTAACGGTAAAGGGTGATTATTGAGTAATTGAGCTTGAAATGTTGAATTATTTTGTATTTGTAGGTGAAAGTTATGATTTTTTTTTACAAATCAAGTTTGGAAAACACAAAATTTGATGGTTTGATGATGAAGGTAACAAAACCAAAACAAATAATAGCAATCATTTAATTCAATTATGGTCCTTCCTTATTTTTTTAAGCGAGCAATAAGTTTTTAAAACAAAGAAGTGGACAAACTTTTTCAATGACTTCTTATTTCTTTGTTTTATTTTAAAACCGATGGCTGGGCCAAATCAGAAATCAAAAAAGTCAGATACTTCTATAAACATAATTTATATTTTTAATTAATATTGTTTTAGATGGAGCCCAACCAACAGATAATAGTGTTGACGCTTCGCTGTGTGTAATAAAACACGATATTAAAGAACAGTTGGGAAGATATTTGCTTGATCCGTCTACAAATTTCGAGATGCTTGAAAAATATTCAATGCTTAAAGAGATAGCGATCAGGTATAACACGCCACTAACGTCGTCAGCCCCTGTTGAAAGAATGTTTTCATTTGCCAATATAATTAACGACTCAAGACGCCATGCCCTTTCCGATTTTTCGTTTGAAAAACTAGTGGTGATAAAGGCCAACATGAACTTCATGGATGATATAATATAAGATTGTTATTTTTTTTCAAACAAAAATATGTAATATAAATAATGAATGTTATAATTGGGCTTAAGTAATTTCATTTGGAACCTAAAAATTCATAAATAATTTGACTTTCCAAGCACAATTACTCAATAATCACCCTTTACCGTTACAATTATCCAAGTAATTGTAAAAGTAATTAAATTTTGGAATAATCACTGAATATTCGTAATTCCACCTTACAATTACGATTATAAAAAAATGGTAATCAGGAATTGTTTTCAGTTATGTGAAAAATGGTAATGGTAATGGCTCTGCTTTACACCATATTCATCCGGATTGTTCAAAAATTTGGTGTCAGCACAACGTGTTCGACCGATTTTCCGCCATATTTCACTTACATTAAAGCCAGCATCGTTGTAGGCTCTTATCCTTCCCTTTTCCTCGTCGGATAATAAACGCCCACGCGCATTTTAGTACAAATTCATTGAATTGTTAGCAGATATATAAAAAAATTTTATTGAAACCAAATCTTTCTCTCCAGCCGCATTTTTTGAAATATGTCGGATAATTTTGATTCACTTGCAGACAAGGCAAAAATCCAACTTTTTTGCTTTTAACCGCTTTTGGAAAAGGAAATGTAAACAGGGATAAGAATATCAGATTTTAAGCATAGTTCATTAAGCTTTAAGTCTGCATACTTGATTTCGTTGTATTATGCTTTCCCATTCTCCTACGGGGGTCGAAACTAAAATTTTCGGGGTGTCGTATAATTTTGGGCAGGAGTGTAGTTGTGTAACAGCTGTCAAATTACCAATTGTATGGTAAAATTACTGTGAAATTAGTAAGAAAAGTACTTATTGTAAACCTCGGTAAATATTACTTATTTATGTCGGTTGGCGCATTTTTAAACGAGATTTTCGGTTAGATTTATTATAGCAATAGTTCCTCTTACGTAAAGGTTTACGTGAAAGTTACTCTATAATTTGGTTAATTTTACCAACTTTGTGGGTTGGCTCATTTCCAAACCACAATATCGGATAAATCTACCCACAGATTTCTTTGTGTGTATTAAATGTTTTTAAGATGATCTGCGAAGTTTGGGCGAAATCGCTAACCGTTGAGACAAGCTATTTCAAGAGTATTAAAACTTCGGCACAGACGAATAGACTCTAATAGAACGTTTAAACATAGAAATAAACATTTGTGAAGCTACATATGGGACATTCCATATCAACTCGGCTATCCCACTTTATTTTTATTTCCAAAAAAAATATTAATGGATATTATTTTGAAGTACTATACATAGATAAAAATACCCCAAAATGTTTTTGCCCTACCGTCAATAGTTCTTAAGATAACCCGGAAAAATATAAAATTTTAAAAAATTCATGTCTTTTAAACGGTGTATTGGATTTAATCGAACCGAAACCGGTTTTTTGTTATTTTCTCGAGAACTTTTCGATAAAAATGTCAGACTGCTACCAATGCTATCGGAAGTATTTTTTTCTTCGGCCAGTACTCCAGAACGGCACGTTCAACGTTTATTATTCGGTGTGAAGTTACTTATGTCTCCGCTAAGAAATCAGAGGAAATACATTGACCGCTATTATGCTTCTAAGAAATAATCATTAAATAACCTTCTTTGAATCTAACTTTTTTTAGTTTGAGTAACCTTAATACATATGGTGAAGACATTGTTAATTCTATATTATTTTAAACATCTTCTGAATATACACTTGTAAATTGTTAATTTATGTACACACACATGAGTAAAGCTGCTTGCCCACTTTGTTTGGACTTAAGTTTTAAAATGTTTATTAAATTTACCGGTCCATACCGGTATACCGAAATGAAATTCTAGGTACCGATACAGAACCGAATAACGATATTAAATCGAACCAAAACGGAAACTTTTACCGAAAGAGAAGTACCACAACTGGAACCAAAATTCGATTCGTTTTCATTTCCTGATTGAAAGCAATCTCGGTCAAAAATTCCGAGTTCCGATTCGTGAAAATACCCCTACATAACCCCTATATATATGCCATACAGATCCCACGCAAGGGTATATTGTTTTCGTATTTCCAATCAATGACGTTGCTTTCATCTCTTGTTGTTTGCCAAGTCATTTGTCGTCAGTCTTTGGCTGTCGGTTGCATAAAAAGGGAAAGTACAAAATCTCGCACTTTTCCTAGCACAGATGCGCTAGATGGGTTAGGGCTTGGCACGCCCCATAAAATCAATTTCAGGATGAGCCCAACCCCTTGCAAGTTCAATATATAATTCACTTTGTTTTTACTTTCGCTTTCGTCATGCTCACAGCGCGAACCGAATTTAGTTTAAAAAAATTAATAGCTTTATGTCACAGATAATACTTACATATATCCGCCTGACTTTGCGACATACATTCTCGCACAAGATCTGCCTCCCATGCATAGTATGTAGTATGTGTCTGCTGGTTGGGGGAAAGCTGCGTCGGATCGGCGGCCTCTAAGATTGCGTTGCAATTAATCATCAGACAAAACGCATTGTTCGCGTTCTCCGCGAATGTGCTCCATGGTTGGGGCCCGTCACGCACTCGCCAATGTGCCTGCCCACCTTCGGGCTGGAGCTGCTCCCGAATATTAAAGTCGGTCATTGGCGCTTGTCCAGTGAGTTTTTTTTTTTTCATTTTTATTATTTTTGTTGTATTTTTTCTTTTCGGCTGCATAGCGCATAGTTTTCATGACCTAATTTGCAAAAGAAGCGGTCACAGACGCACCTCCAACTGCCACCAAGAGATTTTGCAACGAGTTGAGCTAAATTGGAAAATGTTTGTCTTGGGTCTCCCCAAGGAGAGAGCTTTATAAATTATGCCCGTGTAAGAGATTACATTTTCGTAAGATTAATGGAGAAGCTAGCTATATGATCCTTGAGCAGTAACAAAGGAAAAAGTTACATAGTCAGCTTAGCTTGTGAAATATTTATTCGATTTTAAGCACTAGCTTTTAGCAGGCTGAAGATCATCAAGGGTTCAACTCGACATGTCCAAAGTTAAGCTTCTATCATTCATATTTTAGCACAAGTGAAATTTAAGTACAGTTTAACGTCAAATTCAAACGACAAAGTTACACAAGCTTTCATAGCCATTTACTTGACAGCTGGCGTCAAAATCTGGTATAGGTGACAGGTTGTGTAAACGTTTTTTTAAGCGCTTTATTTGGTCTTCCGCTCAGTGTGCGCACTCCCTGCCACCACATCCGTTCGATATCCTAGGGAAATGGAAAAGCACCCAATTACTTTTGGGCCATACTTATTTATTTGTTTATTTGTATAGAAATAGATAACAATTTTATGTCAACATTAAAAAGGTTACATAGTGTTAAACCTGCTTCACCTTCACCATCCAGATTGGGAAGTTAAATAAAATAATAAAAGTTATTAATATGCCCCGGCTCACATCAGGTGGATGGAGAGGATGGAGAGGATAAAAAAAATATAATATTATACGAATTAATATACTGAGAACATTTAGTTGACAACAAATGGTACAATATATTATAATTAGCACATACAACGCGAGAAGGATTATGCTGTGCGAAATTTGTCCTGCACATGCTAAGTGCAAGAGGTTGATACGACCGCGTAACTCTGGTTGGCACAACGAAATAGAGCAGGCTGAGAAGGTAACACGAATCAATATCGCCATTGATCAGCTTATGTACGAATACGACACCATGGAAGTTCTCCAATTCTTCTCTCCGATTCTTCAGCGATGACAGATTTATAAGCCGTAGCCTGTCAGTATAGGATGGTAGTGGGCGAAGAGGCTCCCAGCTTAGACCGCGCAATACAAACAGAAGAAATTGGTTTTGAACACTTTCTATAAGGTCTTGATACTTATCACACTGAGGAGACCAAACGCAAGAGCAATATTCAAGGATCGGGCGAACAATAGAAGTAAACAGAAGTTTTGTGATGTAGGGATCATCGAATTCCTTTGACCACCGTTTAATAAAAGCCAAAACACCCTTAGGTCGAATAGAACACCTAGGTCAGTCATAGTATGGATGCGTTCAAGATTGCTGTGCCCTATAGAGTAGGTAAACAAATTAGGTCGATTACGGTAAATGTCATGTGCTCGCACTTTGTATGATTTAAGTCTGCAAATTGTTTTGCCACCAAGATTCAAGGCTAACAAGATCATTCTGTAACAGATTATGTGAGTCAGTACCATTAAGGGATAAGGAAATTCTTGCATCATCCGCATACATAAAAACGTGTGATGAGTTTCTCAAATAGCTTGGGGATCGCACATAATTTTCCAATGCCACGATAGTTCTCGATGTTAGCCTTACTCCCTTTTTATACTCTGTACCAAAGGTACATAGAGTATATTAAGTTTGTGCAAAAGTATGTAACAGGGAGAAGGAATCATTTCCGACCCTATAAAGTATATATATTCTTGATCAGCATCAACAGCCGAGTCGATATAGCCATGTCCGTCTGTCCGTCCGTCCGTATGAACAAACAGATCTCAGAGATGGTAAGAGATAGAGGTTTGACATGTATGGGACAAATGCTTCTAATACTTGCAGGCAGATCAAGTTTATTTTCAATTTTTGCCACGCCCCCTCCCGCCCCCGCAATTTTGAAAATATGTCATTTTTCCCACAGTTTCGTAGATAGATGATTCATACCTTTTAGAGATAGTTAGTCAATAGCAATATGTATCGATTTGCCGATGAAATGATAAAGATCGGATGAACGGTTCTCAAGTTATGAGCAAATAAGTAAATCACCCCCTCCCACCCTTTCACAACCAACGCCGCAAAATGTTAGAAAGAGAGAGAGGGAGAGAAAGAGAGAGATAGATAGAGAGAGTGGGAGAGAAACTTAGAGATGAGCGCAGCAGCTGCAGGTGCAGCAGGTACAGAGTATGTTATAGTCGGGCTTGACCGACTTTCTCACTTGTTATAATAGTGAGACGAAGGAATAATTGAAGATTTTCTTTTTGAATTGACAAAGGTGTAGAAAAGTTTTGGGTTTTCACGAAAATCATTTTTTTAACTTAATGCTTTTAATAAAGGTAGCGTTAAACAAAAAAATTTTAATAGAAAATTTTTTTGAAATTGAGATCTTTTGAAGTAAACCAAACCAAATTAAATTAACTCTTTCGAATTTGACCACAAAAATTAGCCATAAAAATTTCATACATATTTTTAGAAATCACTGAAGGTAAATTGATAAACGTTGCCATTTAATGCTTTTCTGGGATCGAAAAAAATTTTTTTATACCATTTTCTAAAAACACATCATGGTACAACCAATAAGGTACGGCACTCGCTGGCTGCGGCCTCGGCTCGGGCCACATAATGTTAGTATGCGGTAGACATTTGCCACGAAAGGTTGTATCTGCGCATGCTTGGTGCATATTGGTGGTGGATTTTTTTAAGCGATCTCGTAGTTGTGTTGTTGTTGTCGCTTCACAAAAAAATGTATTTATATTTAATAAACGGCTTGCATTTGTTTATTTTTTTTTGTTGTTGCTTAATGCACATTTGGGGGGTGGGTTTTTAGAGTGAATTGATCTCGTTTTTGGTTTGATGTTGCTTTGTTGCAAAAAAATATGTACATATTCATATTTAGTGCAGAGTGCAGTGCCATGTTGTTGTGGTCTTGGAAATAAAATGCTTACATACTTATGCACTGCCTGCACTTTTCGTTTTGTTGTTTTTATTGTTGTTTCATCACAACAGAAAATGTATACATCCCTACGTATGTAGATACATTTTTTTAATGCAAACACATGCACATATATAATTTGTATGCATGTGCGCCGTTGAATCTCGCTGACTCCCTCCCTCTCTTTCGCTCTCTCAGCAAAAGCTCTTGGGCCACATTTTTCAGCTGAATGCCGTACCTTGTGTAGTTGTACCATGAAACACATTTTAAAATTTGATAGCTTTTAGTAGCTTTAGAGTAGCTTTTAAAGGTCGTTTGCCATATTAAGAAGTTATATTTTCGACTTTCTTGAACAAAAATCTTAGAGAATATTTTACTGAATTGATTAGAAACTACGTTAAACGCTATTTTCATCACCTATTTCAGTTTCGACAATATTAAGAAAGTGAGCGACTACGTCTCATCTCATTTCAGTGCTGCCTTCCTCATTTAGTTGTACTTGAACGAAATTTTGAAAATTTGTTTAAACATATCTGTCAAAGTAGTTTCCCAAGTAATTTTCTGTTCAGAGTATAGCGTGGTGTTATATGGTACCCACAAAACATGCCACATATAAAATTCCCCTAAAAATAAGGTCTCCCATATGCTGTCTATTTGATGCATTAAAAATTGAAACTGTACCGGTACAATGGTTATGGTTATTTTTGGTCTGCTCGGTTCCAAAAATATCGGTTCTCAGATACTGGTGCACAAAATTATAAAAATACCGTTTCCGGTATCGGTTCTGGTTCCAAGTTTGATTTCTCCATCATAAGACGTCTTTTACACGATGTAAGATTTTCTACCCCCTGTAAAATGAAGCTTGATGAAAATTCTTCACACAAAGAAATCTGTGGTTAAATTTGTTGGTAAAAGTTGGTAAAATTAGAAAAATTGTAGAGTAACTTTCTCGTAAGCCGAACATTTTGTTTAGAAACGCGCCAACCCACAAAACTAGTAATATTTACCGATGCTTACAGTAAGAACGTTTCTTTCTGAGTTCACAGTAATTATACCCTGTTCCCATTAAAAATGGAAAAAGGGGATCATGAAGTTGTGCAAATGTATCTAACAGCCAGAAAGAAGCAACTCCGACCCCATAAAGTATATATATTTTTGATCAGCATCAACAGCCGAGTAGATTTAGCCATGTCCGTCTGTCTGTCTGTATGAACGCGTCGATCTCAGAGTCTGTAACAGATAGAGCCATCTGGCAACGCCATAACTTTTGACAGAGATGTCAGATCGCTTAATGACATACCGCGTTTGAAGCGTCAGTCCAAGCAGATTTTTACCATGGAACAATACACGCCACGCGAGCGCTCTGAAATGGTTGAAATTTACATTCAACAGAACAAGTCAATTGTGAAAACTCAACGTGCTTTTAAAAAATTTCATATTTTCACATTTCACATTGAATGGGACCGTAAATAAGCAAAATTGCCGTATTTACGCCACTGAAAATCCTCAGGAGATTCAAGAAGTGCCTCTTCATGACGAAAAAGTCACAGTTTGGTGCGGCGTTAGTGCGAAAACGGTCATTGGGCCGTTTTTCTTCCAAAATGAAAATGGTCATGCTGTTACCATCAACCAGGAGCGTTATCGCGACATGATGACCAATTTTGTGATGCCAATTATTCGTCGAAAGCGTATGAGGCAGTTCTGGTTTCAACAAGACGGCGCTCCACCGCACACAAGTCGCATAACAATCGATTTTCTGAAGAAATTGTTTCCGGGCCGTTTGATGTCGAAAAGTGGTGATTTGGACTGGCCACCGCGTTCGCCCGATTTGACGCCGCCTGACTTCTTCTTGTGGGGATATTTGAAGTCAAAGGTTTACGTTAACAAGCCAAGGACCGTAAAAGAGCTCAAGGACAACATTCGTAAAGAAATAGCCGCTATTTCCGGCCGAAATGTTGGCGAAATCGATGGAAAATGCTGCAAAAAGGGCACAATACGCCATCAACGCCAGAGGCGGCCATTTGAGAGATATCATATTCAAAAATTGATGTAAACAAATCTACTTGGAACAAATTAAATGATTAAGATTGCCAACCGCCAATTTTTATTTTTTTCTTTAATTTTTGAAAAAAAAACATGGGTCCGTCGAATATGGGCAACCCTGTATTTCAGTTGTCACAAGTTGCCAATCTAGTTGATGATCATCCTAGAGCAGAAGACACACCCACCCATTTAGGCTAATCTGAATTAAACAAATGTTTATTAAATTTAAAAAATTTTACTTACTCTGGAAGGACTCGAACTCGGGGCCATTAAGACTAAACAACACGTTTGGAAGCACGTCTTTACCAGTTACGCTACGGCGAGCGTTAAAAGCAACGCCTCTAACATATTACTTGTATTTAATCTGCCTAAACACATGCACGAACAATTTCTTGAATATCGCATAAATGAGACCACTAGTAATTCTCAAGTTCAAGTTCCGTTCAAGTTCCCTATATAAGACCAACTGAAATTTGCTAAGTCAACAACTTTCGCAGTTAGATTTGTTGTCGATACAGTTAATCCGTGCAGCAAATACATTCAAAAATTCATATTATCGGCGGTGCCACAGAAACCTCTTCCAACCGAATTTCAATTCTTAAGTGCCACGGAAATTTCTTTTGGTTGGTTTCAAACCTCTCGTGATTTGTTGGGAGATTTAGCAAAGCTCTTTTCTCAGTAGCTCCCTGTTGGTGTCGATGGTGGCGCTATATACTTGACAGGTCTAAGGACTGCAAGTTATACCTCATGTTTGGCGCCAACAAATTTTGAATTATATTTAAAGGTGAATTTTTAGCTATTATCTTTTTGGCAACACTGGTTTAAACAGCTCATGCGCGTTTCGTGTTTTGTTTCACTGTCAAACATCTTCAGTCTGGTCTATAATTTAACCATGAATCCTCTTTCAAACGAACAACTCTTGCAAATTATTGAACATTATTATCAAAATGCGTGCTCTGTTAAGAAAGTTCATCGCGAGCTTCTTCCATTTTATGGTCAGTTTAATCGACCCACTGAAGCGGCTATTCGGGCTAGTGTGACTAAATTTCGCACCAAATTTACATTGTTGGACATTAAACCACCAACACGATTACGTAGAGTGCGAGCTGAAGAAAATATCGCAGCTGCATCGGCCAGTGTTAATGATGACCATCAATTATCGATTCGTCGCCGTTCGCAGCAATTGGGCCTCTGTTATTTAACATCGTGGAAAATTTTGCGGAAGGATTTAGGTGTGAAGCCTTTGAAAATACAGTTGGTGCAAGAATTGAAGCCGAACGACCTGCCGCAACGTAGAATTTTTGGTGTATGGGCTCTTGGAAAGTTGGCTCAGCGACGAAGCTCATTACGTAATAAGCAGAATTGTCAATTTTGGAGTGAATATCAGCCAGAAGCATTGCAAGAGCTACCAATGCATCCAGAAAAAGTCACAACTTGGTGCGGAAAGAAAGCATTTATTTGATGATAAAATGCCATTCGTTAACATCTAACATAACTAAAAGGGTAGTTATCTGACGTTAATTCTAATTAAAATTGTGATTGTTGTTCTACGTTTAGAATAAAATAGATCCGATTTGAAAACAAAGAAGCTACTCTGGCTCAGCTTTCTCCAACTGATCTTTTCTTTTGGGTATAGGATATAGATGTCAGATTTTGTTAAACTCAGAATACTTGGAACCTTCCTTTTAATTTGAGCTCGGTATTGTCAAAAATCAAATGTTTTTCTTACTAATATTCATTTTTGACTGACAGCTATAATATTTAGTCAAACAATTTTTTTCAAATTTATCAAACCCTTTACTGTTTCGAACCCAAACGTTCAATTCAATCCAGTCCCGATCGCGCACTTTTTTCGGGGTCTCTCGGTAATCCCGTCCCAAAGTTCATATTGATTTTCATCTGACAGCTCTCACCGAAACCGACATAGGCGTGAGAGACAAGTTGATATCTGATCTCTGATCGGCTTCAATTTAGGCCCGCCCTTATACTATACCATATAGACATTGTTTTTTATATGTATAGATCGTATATTATAATCCTTTTCTTGGTCAAATGTTCATTCTTATTTCACGTATTTTATTTGTGTGTGTACTTTGTATTTTTTCATTATTTCTCATTGTATAATAAACTTGGTTTTCTTTTTTTGCATGTATACTATACCACACGTGTGCACTTAGTTTATGGTATTATAATTTATTCTGTATGCATGTTGGTATGCCCAAGCGCTATAAATTAATTATAATTAATTTACTTAGTTTTTTATGCAGATCGTATAATATCTACATATGTGTGCTGCTCAGTTTTTCGTTTGTTTCTTCCAGTTTAACTTTCTAAATCAGCTAAGTTATCATTTAGTATTATAAATAAATCTCTGCGAAATATGCAAAGGTTTGCCTATCAAAAAATTATACCTAAATTTTTATTTATATTTCGATTTTATTTTGGGGTTATTTTTTTACAAATACAAAAAAAATAACAACTCAAGTTGCTCCATCTGATCTTTGATCTGTGGTATAGTCAAGTTTCAAACCATTTTTTTAAGAACACATTGCAGTTTGCAGTCCTTGTATGTATGTATGTCTGTATGTATGTATGCATGATTGGGGATTAAATATGCCAGCATTGAGTTGGTAGACAGGGGAGCTTAACACACAACTTGAATTGGATTTGCCTAAGCGTCAGCAACATATTTATTTTTGCTCAAGCATAATCAGCTAATTCGATTCTGAAGGATATCAACTCCACACAAGGAAAAAACATGTGAGAAAGTCGGTCAAGCCCGGCTGTAAAATATTCTGAACCTACGAATTTCGATGATTTTTCGATGCTGCGGCCAGTGTGAAACTGTATTAAATGGTATTAGATGGGTCGGGCACATCACTGCGATTCTGAGAAGAGAAGAATTGGGAGTAAGCTCCGAGAACAGGGGAAAAAAGTTACAAAGGTTTTGCCATCTCAACTATGCTCAAAGAAACAATCAATCTTTTCGTTGCAAGGCATAGGCCCAATACAACGAATCGATACCAAAATATATCGATTTGTTTACAAAGATATAACTGAGACTGTAATACTGCCATATGCTGAGGAAAATAAGACCCTTATATGGAAATTCCAGCAGGACAATGAACCAAAACTCTGCACAATATGTAAGGAATTGGTTTCGGGACAAAACTGTGACCGTAATTGAGTGGCCAAGTCTTCTTCGGGGTGAAATCAAACGATAAGTCGGAAAACATGCTTGCTCAAACAATTATGAAAAATTGTGTAGAAATCCTGGAACAATGTGCCTAATAAAGTAGAAGCAGCTCGCAAGATAATCAACTGAAGTCTTTCGTGCACCCCAACACAAGCACATTTTTCTGTCCTCTCCATCTGGTGTGGATCAGATGTAGTGTTTCCCTGCAATACAAATACGACGACCCATTAAATCAGCAAATCATTTAAACCTCAAGCCTTGAAAAAATGTAGTCATTGGGAATTTTGATTTGGGTCGAAAAAAATGTTCAATGTTTTCAAATTCTTCCATTAGTTCATATCGCCTTAATATTTAATTAATTAATTAATTTATAGTTATCGGTAAAATTGGCTTTTAATCAAGAGTGCGGGTACTAAGCTTCAAATTTGAAGAACAAATTAGTCAGAAGCGCAATCAAATCAGTTTAGAACTTAAATTATACATAATAAAGAATGAAGTTCCATGAAGCAAAATTCAAAACGAGTCATCGCTGAAAACCAGGAAATCAAACCGAATAAAATTACGTACCGAAACCAATGTTCCTGTAAAAGGTTGTTTTGGTTCTATTTTATTTCGGTATTCGGTTCCGTACCGGTACCTAGATTAATGTGTTGGCCATTCAATACGCAGAAGTTTGTAATCATAAGATGATTAAAATAAAACATAATAAATAATGATTCCTTCTTAGAAGCATAATACGAAATCAGATGTATTTCCGTAAATATTTCCGTACATCTGATTTCGTAGCGAAGACATGATAAGCTTCACACCGGAAAATAAACGTTCTGCGCTTACTTGGGTAACTGGAACAGCAAGAATAACTTTTGATAAATCATACAATTCTGGAAACATCATCTTTATTTTGTAAACGTTTAATGCTCAGGAAAACATTGATTGATACCAATAAAGTGTTTTGTGAACTTAACTATTTATATTGTCCTGTTTTCATACAAATTCATATACAAATCGACTTCATCCTCACTCTAGACAAAGTATTTGGGTCAGAGTTTCTCTCCTCATTTAGTTGCAATTGAACAGAAATGGATAAAATTCTTGAATATGTATATGTCAAAGCAGTTATAAATGTACTTTTCTGTTCAGAGGTCAATGAGCAATGAGTATTAGAAATAGAATTTGCTCTGCCTCTCAATTTTGATTTTTCTAAATGATAATGCCCAAGAAGATACTTGCCAGTAGGAAATCACTGTGGTTAGAGCGAGACGACCATATTCCCAAACGTATCCAGATAGCGTAAGTAAGAGTAAATAGCTAACCCAAACGTATCTAGAGCAGAGTTCCCCAACGATAGCCCCGGGGGCACGAACTTACTTGCCAATTCTTACCCAATGCTTGCCAAAGTAAACCTTCATTGTGTGTTAGAGAGAGACACAGTCACGTTTTCGCGCTCTCTGCTTGCGGAACCCTGATCTAGAGCAGAGTCGGCCACCTACAGCTCATATGAGCCGAAGTCAGTCGTGTTTTTAAGCAAACGCGAGCCGAGGTTATGGTTGTGTGAAGCGGTGAGCACTGCATTGCAAGTAAAACGCGTGTAGTCTGGAGAGAGCTCTCTTTTTCAATAAAAAGCGCACTTTTTTGTCCTCTCCGTTTGGCCGCAACTGATCTAGAGGGACGTAAGTGAAAAGTGAACAGCTGACTAATTTGTAACAGAAGCGGTGTCAACTGAGCGAAATTTTCTCTCTAATACTCATTCTCCTTGCAGAGGTAAGCTTGACATTATAACGAGGGTCTAAGATAATGCCACGTAGGAATGCATTATTTTCTAACAGACTAGTCTCCAGTTTTTCTATTTCACTGAACAAAACTTTTGCTAAGCCAGAATTCTTTTTTTTTTAAAGCTTACAATTGAGCCAAATTGCGTAAAAATCCTCGAAAACGAACTGATCGCTTTGCAGTCTAGTTGTTGCACTCAGCAGTGGCGTAGATAGGGGGTGATTAAGATGATCAATCTCCCCCCATTGAGTTTACGAATCGGAATTACAAGGGACGAAATCGAAGAGGAACAAAGCAAATAATCTAAAAACTAGACCTAATTTTTTTAAAATAAATAATTTAATAAATAAGATAAAGTAATAGTAAGGAATACTAATTCCTACCTTCTCTCAGAAACTTGTTAAAAATTTCCTTCGATAGATCGCGATTTATAAAGAATTTTCATGGAAAACAATCGCAGGGTACATGTTTGGTACATACATGTTTTCTTTTTCTTCCTAGTACGCAGAACGACAGACGTCACAGTATTTTACAAAGACAGAAACACTTTCTGACAGCACATGAGCATCAAAGCAAAGCCAAGGTGTTTCCAATTTTTTGAAATACTGTGACGAGAGGAAATTTCTGTCTTTCTGCGTACGGGACTTTTACAACAAAATTTAACTCCATTCCCATTTTCCTAGCTTAGGTCTCACAGGCAAATAATTTGCCCAAAGTTTGCAGATTTTGCATGACTTAAATCTAAAACTATTGTTTCCTTGGGAGGATGATGAAACGGTACAGTATAGGCAACCAGTTCTTTTTGATACGTAATGCATATGTTGTTTACAGTTGTGAACAAGCGCAACTTTTTCCGACCTAGAGTCAGCTAAACTCACAAATTATTGTTTCCTACGTAAATAAGTTGATCCAATTTGAAAAATTCCCTAATTTAATTAAAATATAAGCCAAACTTTTATTAAAATATGGGCAAATTATTTTCCTGTGGGAAGTTAACACGAGTTGAATGTTTATTGTTTTTAAAATCTGTCGATTTAAAAAATTTTTTTTTGACTGCGGCCCATTTTTTCCCATATTTTGCTTCAAAATAATTTTTCCCTTGACAAAATTAGTTGAAAAATTTTGAAAATATTTTACAAAAATTATGGAAACGGAATTTGTAAATTTTTTTGAAATATTGCTCTTTTCTGCGGTCAGAAGTGGCAGTTCGCTCTTTACATCCCGCGAGATCATTTTTATGTATTGTGTGGGTGTGAGTTTTTGAAAAACCCTTTTTAACCAGAAATTATTTTATGAATCATCCTTTTTATGACCACTCAGTCTACCCCACACTTCAAACATTTTTTAGACTATAAAAAGCATTTGAGTTCGAATTAAAATTTTTAAATTTTGATTTAAAGATAAAAATTTAAAAAGAAACCATGGCTGATCGCCAAATCTTTATTGCATGTTATTTCTTGATAGTATTCGCGTTCCATCAAAGGAATTTTTTGAGCTAAGGGTGACTTATATTAGGCAATTAACTTATATTCTTGGAGTAACGTTTCAATATATTTATTTTTCATTATTTATTTGACATTTGACGAAAAGCTTGAACATTTTTTTGTATTATACAAAATCTGAATTTTTCCAAATTTTTTTTAAAAAGAAACAGATGAAATCCGAAATTTTTTAATGAAAATTCTTAATAATACGCGGTCAATCGAAAAACTCTTTTTTTAATTTTCTGATAGAAGGCCGGAACACAAGGCTATTACTGATACCAATAAATAAAAATAAAAAAAAAAAACAAAAAAATTCAGAAATTCATCACCTCCCAATGCAAAAAGTTATCTAAGCCACTGGCACCCAGAACCGAAACTGAACCTGTACGATGTTTAGGTGCTTTTCTGTCTTTTCAGTACTCGGATACCGGTATAAAAAATCAAAATCGGTCGGCGGTCAAGTCAAGTGTTCCCTGTGAAAACAAGTGCGATGAAAATCGTTGGCTTTAAAACTCGGTCTCAGATTTGCACAGTACTGCTCTGACTGAAGACGAAATTTCAACTTGAACTGTATGTATCAAATAGAGGGAAATTCTGAAGCAGATCCTAAATGACATGAATGAAACAGACTTGTACTAAAAGCCGTTACCTAAAAAAACTTATATATCCGGGACCAAAAAATATTCTTCTAAAGCCAACCCTTGAAATGTAAATAAAGTTTTTCTTTCGTGGATGACTGCAGCTCTATTTACAGATTTTATTGAAAATTGCGCTTAAAACATTGATTTTAAAAAGGCCTTTTCTATTGGACTCCCAATAGTTAGATGATTCTGTCAAAGACATTTTTTTTGGCTATACAGCCTTAAAGGGCCAAGTCAGGCTTCTCTCAATCTGTTGCCGTATGTGCTTACAATTTTTCGCACAAGAGACCTACAAGTTTAACTCCGAATCCGAAAGGCAAAGTTCGAGAAGCTTTTTAATAGCTAGTTACTTCAATGCTGGCGCCAATAGCTGGTGAAGGTGGCCGAATGTGTAATAGTTATTTTCTTAAAAGAAAAAAAAAATTATTATTGGATGTTCCGAAGCGGGGTCGAACCGACGATCTTACGCACAGCAGGCCAGCTCACTAACCGCCGGGCCACACCCGAAAATATAAAAATTGATTTAATGACTGCGAATACCAACTACGTCGTTCAGTTTAAGTGTTACTATCTCAACTTTCAGAAGCAACTGATTAAGACGATAAATTATCCAAACTAAAGCTTTGAAGGATTACAATATCAAGAAAATATTGATTTTGCGTGGAAATAAGTTTAGGCGACTTGCATAAATGGGAGTTGGAGAAAGATACGGCCAGATTGCTTATCCAAAAACAATGTTCTGGTTAACCATGTACCAACTGTTCGCAAAGAAATTTAGTAAGCAATGGAAAAAATGTTGAAGGAATGGAGACTGAAGATATCGATGAACTGTTAGTCACCCGATGACTCACAAACTACAGATATTTTGTTAACTTTTGGTATTGAACATACTCTGGAAGATGAAACGGATTTAACAGATATCCAAATAGAACCAAAAAAAACTAACGACTGCTCACATGGTACTAGTAGAACTTTTTGGAATTTATTTAATTTTTTTTTTTTAATTAAAATTTTTTTTTTATAATTAATTTTTTATAATTTGAAATTGCTGTAATATTTCATTTGATCAAACAAGAATATTATATTCAAGCACATCTTTTTAAAAATTTCATTTTTCGTTAGTCTGGAACGCATTAAAAAATGTTTGCAGGTTATGTATTTCGACTTGTGTCGTCTCTCTCCGGTCCTTATTAGCTACTCAAACCGAGGCTTTAGTGCAGGGTTTCCAAAGAAGAGAGAACGAAGAATGTGACTGTCTCTTTGTTATACACAGTGATGCATGACTTCGGCAAGCATTCAGTGTGAATTTCCGAGTGTGTACGGCCCCCAGGGGCTATGGCTGGGGAACTCTGCTTTACTGTACAGGAAAACGATCTATATAGACAACACATATTCCATTAACGGTGGCTCAACCAAGGCGTTGCATTATTCTGCCACCTAAATAGTGAACAAGCTCGGCCTGCCTAGAAATTAAGCCATTTTTTTACTAAAATTGCCAAAGAAAATAAGATTTATTAGTAACCTGGCAGTTTTAAACAAGTTGCTATACTCATTATGTGGAAGCAGACACCAATTAATATAAATAGCTGCAAGAAACAAGGAATCTTTACTAAAGCACTTGCGCACTTAGAGCATAGACTGTGGTCACCCCTGCTATAATCATTAAGCAGTACTTTGCCTAGCTAGGTTCCTCTCAAATTGTGTATGTGTGTGTTATGTGTGGGTGTGTGTGTGGGGGGCTGTGTGCCGTTGCCTCTTCTCTTTGGCCTGGTTTACTAAATCTTATGTTTTATTAGTTTTTCTTATGGTTAGGCATATCTTTTTAATTGATAAGTCCTTGTTTGTTGTTTTGCTTTGTATATAGAAGAGAGATTTGACTTTTTATTTAGTTGAAATGCCCGAACATGATTTTTTATTATAAATTTATTTACAATTTTTTGTTTTCTTTTGTTTTTTTCGAAATATATAAAATAACCTTTTGCTTTGTTTTTTTTGTTTGTTTTTTTTTTTTTTGTATTGCGCATATAAAAATATCAAAAGTTTTTTTTATCATATTTTTCCATTTGGAACTATGTTGGTAAGTCTGTTGGTTTGCCTGACTTGCTTCTAAGTATACAGAACTTTTCATGCTTTTTGTTTTTGTTGTTTTTTTTTTGCCATGTCAAAGGTTAAACCTTCTTCAAAATGGAAAAATTGTTGTTTTTTTTACACGACAAATTTTTGTTGTTGGTATTGTAAAATGATTTTGTTTTTGTTATTATAAAATATGTACAAATATTTTTGTGTAAAAAATTATAATAAAAAATGGCGTTTGATTTTAATTTTTTTGTTTTTTTTTGCGCCCAATAATTAGTTGTAGTTTTCTGGTTGTTGTTGTTTTGCATGAAGCACAGCACATTAGAGGCAATTTTTAAACATTTTATAACTCATAATTCGTTTTGCTTCTTTGGAGTATAAATAATGCGTGTGTTTGTGTATGTATGTGTATGGGTGTGTATTTCGATTTGTTGCTGCTCAGTTAGTTTTAACTTCATGTGGCCTATATGCTAGGTGTTGTGTGTGTGTGTGTTGTATTGGTTGCTCTTTACTCAATTCGCTTAATAAATGTTTTACTTGCTTTAAAAATTAACTATCCTTAAAATTGTAATATGTATTTAGATGTATATATAATGTATATATGTTTAATCATATGTAGTAAGCTATCTTTTTGTGTTGCCCACCTTATCAAACTGCACGTTGTTATGAAAAATAAGTTACTATCATTGAATTTGTTATTGTTATTATTGGTGTATAAACTTAGCAATTATTGAAAAGTGTTTTGCTGCTCGCAGTTATTTTTCTCGTTTGTTTTGCCCATTTCTATATTAATATAGATATATTGTTATAGTTTTAGGTATAGGGGGGGAGTGATGAAGCAGAACATGATGTGTGTGCTGGTAAAATAATAATAATAATTATAATAATAATATAAAAACACTTGTAAACTTGTTCTATTGCATCGAGGTGAGACTTGTGGAAGTACTAATGTGCGATGAGGTGCCCAACGTGGAGGCCATATCTCCCTGATAGCTGAACTGTGGATTAGAAGAAAAGCCAAAATATGAATTAATATACCAAATGTGTGTAATGATCGCAAGGCTGCAAACCCTTAAATTTTCTCGTCTAACCAAGTTTTGAAAAAACACTTTTTTATTTTATTGTAAAAAAAAGATAAAATAAAAATATTAGAAAGTTGGTTATAGCTAACGAATCTGTTTAAAACTGATAAACCCTCCAAAAATTGTATTGAAACAGACCCAGGACTGGAAAGTATAAAGACGCTACCATTGAAACTACTTTTTCGACCGATCGTTTTTATGTCAGCTATATGCTATAGTCATTCGATTTGGATCAAACATGACAGAATTGTGTAGTAGCATATAATATTTTGATCAGTATTAAGTTTGGGAGCGATAGCACTGAAAACAAAGATTTTCTTACTAAGACTTTTTTCAGACCCATCTTTTATATGGCAGCTGTACTATACAGTAGACTGATTGGACCTTACTATTGTGGATTTAGACGTGGTAAATCCACCACAGACCTGATATTCACATTACGTTAAATCCTGGACAGAACCTATGATTACGATTACAAAGCCGCCTTCGACACACCGATAAGGTCAAGGTTTTTTGAAGCCCTGTCTAGCTTCGGTATACATGCAATGTACGTTCGACTTTGCATGATGACGTTGAAAAGCACTCAAAGCTTCGTCAAAATAGGAATGAACCTCTCTGAGCCTTTCGATACCAAAAGAGGTTTTAGGCAGGGTGAGTATATACTGCGCCAGTGCCCAAATGCCAACAGGTCGGGCACTATCTTTAATAAATATGTACTGCTACTCGCATATGCCGATAATATTGACATTATCGGCAAATCCGAACGGTCGGTAAGCATGGCGTTTCCAGAGATTGAGAGACAGTCGGAACTGATGGGCGTAGCGGTAAACGAGGACAAGACGAAGTACCTAGTATCTCCTACGGGTCCTGGACAATTTGTTACAATGGGAGAATACAACTTTAAAGTTGTAGAGGACTTTGTCTACCTCGGAACGATAATTACCGGCGACAACATCGACCTAGCAATCCGAAGAAGAATCACGCTCGCAAGCAGATGCTACTACGGGCTCAGAAGGGAGTTCAAGAGCAGAGACCTCGCTCGAAGAACGAAAGTAGCGCTATACAAGTCGCTTATCTTCCCAGTCCTGCAATATTGCGCAGAAGCATGGGTAATATCATCAGCGGATGAAGCGGCGATTGGCGTTTTTGAGCGTAAGATTCTTCGGAGGATTTATGGAACTTTAAAAGTTGGCGAGGATTATCAACTCCGAAAGAATAACGAACTGTATGAGCTCTATGGGGACACAAGTCTAGTCAAGCGCATGAAGCAATAGCGGTTGCGCTTACTATGACATGTTACCCGTATGGATGAACAAGCTCCAACTGGGACAAGGCCAGGTGGGACGACCAGGTGCGGAAAGATATTTCGAAGATTGGTGTGAAAAACTGGTGCCAGAGGAGCAGAAGATTTTTATCAAACTTGGTGGAATTATGTGAAAGTTGCTGATCAAGCTCTTTATGAGGTCGGAGATGCTTCTTTCTATAAGTTACAAACATCCGGACAATTTCAATATCCCCTTTCCAAGGATATAAAAAGAAAAGATTTTTTTTTAGTTATAAAGCACATTTAGCTGCAGTGGTGTAGAGAAGGGTAAGGTATGAGACTGAAAGTCAAACAAATCTGGGCTAAAATTTCGGTAAGGCATGTAGAAAATAGTTTGCTTTTACACAGATATGCAAATTTTTTACAAAATCGGAAGACTATCTGCCTCGTTCCGGTTTTCACTAAAGTGAATTCGAATTTTTTGCATGTTCTCTTTTCGATTAGGAAATCCGAATCAAACCTTTAGTTTCTACCTACTCTTTACTCGACGGATTCAAATCAAAACGTTTTAATCTGATTAACCCAATCAAATTGATCCAACAGCAATTTTTGTCGAAAGTGAAAACCGGAACAGGCCTGTATATCTTAGCTGCTATAGGTCGAAAAATTTGTCTAAGAAAAAATATTTTGTTTCAGTGTTTATGTCCCCAAACTCGGCCATTAGTAATATTATAGGCTTTCATGCAGATTTGCAAATTTTGTTCAATATCGGATGACTATATCTTACAGCTACCATAGGAACCATCAGTCGGAAAATGGGTCTTAGTAAGAAAAACTATTTGTTTTTTTCAATGTTAGAGTCAAGTTATGTTGGTCAAGATCGGATTACTGACTATCTGACGGTTTTAAAGGGAAAAATGTTGGATTTTTACACCGCAGCACCCTGGATCGATGGAAGAAATAGAAAACAAAACGAAGAGGGAATTGAAGGCTATACCAAAAAGGGATTTTCCAACACGTTGTGAAAATTTAAAAAAACGTTGGCACCAGTCTATTGCGTCCAGGGAAGACTTCTTTCAGGGGGATGAAATGAATTTACGAGAATAAATAAATCCAAATGTTTGATTTTTGCTGGCTCAAGGTCAGAGAATAAATAAATATTTGTTGATTTATAAACAAATTCCCGTTATTTTTACCCACAGTAAGTATGTCACATTTATAGCCGAGTTTATAACAAATTTGATGTCATAAAGTTTTTGAAATGAAGTTTGAATTTTAAGAATGGTTGATCACCTCAAATCGCCCGAAAGCCAACAAGGCTAGCGAAAGGAGCTCAGATTCGTGTATTAAAACGTTACACCGTTCCAATAGTTTTAAAATGAAATAGATTATTTGCATCCTCTTAAAAAAGTTTTAAGAACATTCTTTTAACCGAAACTTTTCCGAAGCAGGAGGACTATTTGAAGTTTAAAGTTTTTGAAGAATTTATTCAAAAGGATTTTGCAGCCTTCTTTGAACAGGATCCATCTTACCTGCGGGAAAAGCGGTTCTTCGGCTATAGAACCTAGCGGTCCAGTGGGATCTGGCGGCGTCAGTTCTACACTCTCGCCCGTAAACTCTTTGTCGAAATACCGTGTATCCGTATCGGAGGTGACCTGAGGCTTAAAAGGCGGTGTTATCTGAAAAAACCAACGCTAGTCAAATGAAATTCACATTTTGGTTTTATACGCTTTGCTACCTTCTTCTGCACCAGATCTGTCCAATTAATACTCGCAAAGAAGGGATGCGCTTGTATTTCCTTGACATCTTCTTGACCTCCGCCCAAACGTTTTTTGGGATCCTTGGCCAACAGGCCGGAGAGCAGACTTTTGGCCTCTTCCGTAATATTTCGTGGAAATTTCACATCCTCCACCAATATCAATGTAAAGAGCACATCATGATCACGATTGTAGAAGGGCAGACGACCGCAGATCTGTTATAAACAAATGAGTCGAATCAATCATGGGTTTTCTCACAAAACATACAATACTCTTACCATTTCGTACATGACCACACCAGTGCCCCACCAATCCACCGCCTGGCCATAATCATTATCGTCTAATACTTCCGGCGCTAAATATTCCGGTGTACCGCAAAATGTTTTCGTTGTACGACCATAGGTTATATCCTCCTTACACAAACCAAAATCGGCTACCTTTATGTGACCATCTTTGTCCAGCAATAGATTTTCCAGTTTTAAGTCACGATAAATGATACCCTGCGAATGCAGATAGCCAAGAGCCGATATAATTTCGGCTCCATAAAAACGTGTGCGATCCTCGGTGAAGAAACGCTCGTGGCTTAAATGCCAAAACAGTTCGCCACCGTTCACATATTGCATGACAAAGCACAGGCGATCATTGGTTTGAAATGAATATTTAAGTGACTGGAAAAAATAGAAGAATGACACAAAATTGTAAGATCAAAAGATGTATCGTATATGCAAAAGATAGCTCTAAAAATATTAAATATTACAGTTACTCCTCATACTTATATTAGATTAGGTTAGATTATTTATTTCTTCTTCCTATTGCTACAAGAAGTTCAGTAAGTTAATGCACTAGTCACATCATATAAGAATACTTTATTTGCTATAGCTACAAAAAAAAAAAGTGATTCCAAATCTATATATTCTTAAACTTCCTAACTTGTTTGTATTTAAAGCTGTATAGCCTTGCATTTTGTGGATATGTTTCTTATGAGAGCATTTAATTTAAGTTCGAACTGGCTAGAAATCGATATTAACATTTGAACTTGTCCAAACTTGATCGGAACCAGTTTTAACCAATCCATATATTAAATGTTCAGTTTACATCCTAAAGGTACTGTAAACATACAGAATATTTTTTTAATTTGCTTTAACGTTTTATTAGGGTCTTATAAACATCCTGTGAAACATTCAAGCAGGTCCTTAAATGATTTCTGAGATGTCTAAGCCTGCAAAACAATTATCCCGATCACAACAGGAAAATATATAGCTTCATACTACCAGCATACACATTAAGATTCATATAAACCTTCTGAGATATGGTTCTAACTCACTTTTAAACCGTTTTGAAACCGGTCCTGAGGGTCCTGAAAAAAATAACCTGAAGTGAACACCTGAAGTGAACATTTGTCGGAACCGTTCGGATCGGAAGCCTATAGCATATAGGTGCCATAGGAACGAACGGTAATAGAGAATTTAACAGAGCTCGAAATTGATGACCTTACATTGAAAAAATTTTTTGGTATAAATAAAAGAAAAATATAATATGATAGTTTTGGTAGTTCGCGTCGTAGTGACACCTTAAAACTTTTCTTAGGAATTTTCTCCACCCTCAAAGCCAATAAGAATTTAAAAAAAATCGAAGGTAGTTTCATAAAGAAAGATTCAAAAGTATATTTAAATTATTTAATAAACTGTGAAAACCATAATCGCATACATAAACCATCTATTTAAAAATTGAATGATCCCCTCGATCTCTTTGTTTGAAGAAAATGAAAAGGACTATTGTGTCAGAAGAATAGTTTTTTAAGTGAATTAAATACATTATCGCTTCGAACGGGTCAGAACTATTGATGCATCATTCGGAACAAAACCAGTCAATAATAAAACTCCTTAGAGTCGCGACTCATAAGTAGAAAATATAAAATTATTTTTTTTTTTTTTTTTTTGTATTTTTTTTCCAGCATTTAAAACAAAATTAATTTGCATATTCTAGCAATTCGAAAACAATCAGTCACCTTCCACAAAACCATATTAACATAGAGTTGAACGTACAAACGTTTATACGAAAACCGAAGTGGAATTGAGAACAGACCCGATTGTTTTGCTCGTCGCTTTACTGCTTGACTTCATTTAACGATTCTGAATTAATATATGGCTTAAAGAGTAAGAGTACCTACCGAAAAACACATCTAAAAAAGAGTTCGAAAAAAATAGACTAAAAAATTTTTATAGAAATACGTCGTTTTAGATGTCAACTAGTGTTACAAACGAAAATAAATGATGAGCAAATAAAAAAACGAAATTTATAAGAAAACGTTTTTTAATTTTTCTCTATGAGGCGTATCTTTCATTTTTTTAATCGTTCTGGTAATAAGCATCAAGGTTGGAGGAATTTTCAAAAAAAAAAGTTTAAGGTCGTTTTATGCCAAACAATGTTTGCAGTGTATATCACAAATTTTTAAACTTTGTTCATTCTATCACTGGCAATTCTTTCATGTCTCTAGCTATTTTGGAACCCGAGATAGTGCAATTAAAATTAGATTCTTATAAAAAGGATTCTTGACGATATTTTAAGGAAGTGGCATAAAAATAACTCAACATCGGACCAGATTAGTTTGTTTTTAAGTGATCTATTCAATTATAAAGGAAATTTCAAAATTTTCGACTTTACCTTTTGGTCTAGACCAGCGGTGGACAGAAAAAAAAACCGGACAGGGTACAACCAAAGACCAATATGATCTCCAAAATGCCGAACGGCCATATATTTTTTTGATGGCGACGAAAATCCCGCTCTCCCCGCTCACACAAAGTTGAGAGCGTAAAAGTCTAAAAATATAATGCACTTGATAGTGTGAGTAATGCTTGAGAATACGTGAGCACACTTATAGTCGTCGGCTGTCGCTGTATGCGTACAAAAAAGCGACTGGCTCTAGAGCGCTCTCTCTCTCTGGCTTTCGAAACAATTTCAAGAGAGCCAAAAGCCAGTTGAAAAGCCAGCACCGAAAAATCGTGTGCTAAAAAATCTTATGGCGTTACTCATCTTCATATTCTTATGTCTTTGCTACAACAAAATTCCTATTTTTGTCATTTTTTGTAATATCTATTGCGTCGTGGGTGAATAACGGGCCGGGTGTCGAGGGTAAGAAGAACTATGAGACTGCCCACCGCTAGTCTAGTTCTTTTAATGGATTTAAAGTGTAAGCTCGAGCTTTGTAAGATGTAGAAAATTCACAATGCTGTCGATATGCACAAACACTACAGCCAGCTGTTGATTTAACTGTTTTCGAAACCGAGTTCGAAATGGCAAAACGTAGCCAAATCGATCAGAATTCGGATCAACTTTAAATGACTCAACGTCTGATTGCGAAGAAGAGCAATTTATGAAACAAATAGAAAGCAATAATCAAATATCAAATATAAAGTCTGTAAATGAAGTCATCGATTCATTCGAAAATTGTCCAAGAGAACATACATCGATAAATGTCTTAAAATTTTGGAAAGCTCAAAAAAATGAGGACTTAAGAAATATTGCTTTGACTATACTTGCTGTTCCAGCAACTCAGGTATCAGTTGAACGAGCCTTTTCAACACTTAAGTTTTGTTCTTTCTGATCTAAGAGCTAGTATAGATGAAGAGCTCCTTGAAGATATAATGCTCATTAACTTCAACTAATCAGCTCTTAAATGTTGTTTTTGAAAGCTAATGAATTTAATATTTAGAATTGCTTTATTGGAATAAAAAATATTATTTTAAACAAAAAGTATTAATAAATGGAACATCTTTTTACATCTTTTTCGAACCAGAACCTTGGGTTCAGGGGTTTTAAGGAACCGGTCCGGAAACCAAACCTTAGACTTTACAACGGGTTCCCCCCCCGGACCGAACCTTCTGCAAAATTTTAGGGGGGTTTGCAGCCTTGTTTTCATACCAAACAATGTTTTCAGTTTATATTACAAATTTTTTCACTACTTAACATTCTTATTTTAGTCATTTGCTTTCAATCAGCGCGATGCAGAGCGTTTTTTTGTAATATCTATTGCGTCGTGGGTTTAGGTAAATAACGGGCCAGGTGGCGAGGGTAAGAAGGGCTATGAGGCTGCCCACCGCTAGTCTAGTCCTTTTAATGGATTTGAAGTGTAAGCTCGAGATTTGTAAAATCAAATAATAGAGATGGTGAAAACTCTGAATGCTGTCGATATACACAAACAGCACAGCCAGCTGTTGATTTAACTGTTTTCGAAACCGTGTTCGAAAAGGCAAAACGTAGCCAAATCGATCAGAATTCGGATCAGTAATGATTCGTCACGATTTAAATTTTTGAAAACCTTCGGAATTCGGAACAGACTAGATTAATACTAAATATTTCCACTATATTTGGATGACCTCCAAGAACAGGACATCAGTTTTTGATGGAATCTAGTTGGTCTGGACCATGGCGGAATTATACCAGGTGAAGTCATTGAAGTAGGCTGCCTTTATTTGCGGTACCAGTTGAATGGTGAAAAACCCTTAGTAGCAATGGGTATGTCAACGTGCTCTCACATGTTCATATCAACTGGCACCTCTCTGTCATGGTGAATTTCTGACGATTCTACCTTGTTAATTATACCATGGTCTGGACTATCGACTATCTGAAGTCCTTCTCCAAAAGTTTAATTTCTTCAAAGTATTCCAGACTACAAATAATAAATAGAGAGTTAAGGCTAAGAAAAACGTGATATAATAACTACAAGGTTTCGCATTGTGCTGCTTCTATATTCATAGTCGGCCTTGGTTCCATGACATAAAGTTGTAATCTGGTGATCTAACCGATTTTCTGATGTAGTGCAAATCTTCTATCGAAAGCTGTCAAAACGTGTTATAACGACTGAGTGGCCCTGGTTTTTGGGAGTGTGGTAGCCCTCCAGTTCGATAAATTCTCGCGCTTGCGTAAAGGCACTTCCGGTTGCGCTACCTTGTAGCTAATGTATCAGTAGGATCATTTTTTTTTAAAATTTTTAGGCGGATGTAACTATACTAAACAAACTTGAAGTCGGCTAAAACTATTGGGAGTTTTTCAATTACAACTGAAAGTGAACTATGTATTTTCTTGACAATTCTTCCTACGAATAGAAACAAAGCAGCTTTAAATGCTTTTAAACAACTGTTTATTTATACGAAATATTGTGAGTAACTTGAAAAGAAGAAAGTAAATTACATTTGTGTATTACTAACAGATGATGATTGAGTCAAAATTTGTGACTTATAGTAAATAATGGCCGTGTTCAGCAGAACAACTTGCTCCCTGATTACGTATAAATTTGCAATAATCTTTCCACTGAACTCGAGTGATGCGGTATTATAATAGCCAATTTGAGGTATCATGATACGGGAGCATGTATCAAAGTAATAGTATGCTACTTTAAAGTGATACTGATCCCTCCAACAGCAAAAACTACTAGATGCAACATTTTTTTCTGATACCTGCTCAGGGATCAATTATTCTGCTGAATAAGCCCAATATTTGTCATCTAAAAGCAGGCCTTTAGTGAACTGGATAATCATTGGAAAATGTGATATTTACCTAATCAAAGCAAGCAAGAAGACTTTGTTGTTGATGTTTAAATAAACGTTTCTGAAGCTAAACCAAAAAACAATAAGTATCTCTGGGTGATAGTTAAGAAGTTTTGGTGCCAACTTGACTTGTGGGGGTCTATTTGCGAAATCGCGACGGACGAAAATTAATTCCTTCTCATTCACAAATGACCGGCAGAAATGAATAAGGTCGCTGATTTTGGATTAAGACGTGCTAAAGTCAGCAATAGAGGGATTTTGTCACATTTGTTCAAAAAGGGGCAGGGCAAACAGTTCGATTAATACGAATTATGCGAATTTGCCTTTTTTATCTTAATGGCTTTTTATTCTGCTTATTCTATCAAGCATATCCACAAATAATTGTTGAAACCACAAATTCATCTGTTTTTTGCACATGTTTGGGTCTGGTGGCAAAATAATCAGTTTGATATCATAGATGTATGTGTATGTATTGTAATTGTTAATTTAGCAAAAAGAAACTAGCTGTATAACAAGCTGAGAAACAATTGAAGTAAATTATTCATTAATGAACTCTGCTGGAGACTTGAGCAACTTATCTAACCAATTAGTTTTATCAGCGTCAATCGAAATCAAGTCTACAAAAACTCACTTTTAGGGTCAGAAAAGCATTTACTTACAATAAGGAACGGATGATTTGTTGACTTTAGCACACGACTCTCTGTCAGTGTATGCGCCACTTCATCCTTTTGAATGATGACCTCCTTTTTGAGAATTTTAATTGCATACAATTTGGCTGTGGCCTTTTCACGGCACAGAATCACCTTGCCGAAGGTACCCTTGCCGAGCACCTTGAGGAACTCAAAGTTCTCCAACGTCTGCAAAAGTAAACACAAAGCATACTATCAGAAGCTGCGTTTGAACTCTCAAAATTTGACACACTCACCACTTTCTTGACTCCGCTACTGTTGCGTGTTGTGCCCTGCACCGAAAACTGTTCGGATAGCTCATCTTCGGCAATGCCCGCCATATCCACATCGGTCATATCTGTTTGCGCTGACGGCGACACGGCCGTCTCACCCATTTCGCATAAGCGACTGGCCACATTTCTTATGGCCTCGGTCCACTGCTGGCGCTCCACCTCCGTGTCCACGGCAAAGGTGCGCTCAATCACTGTTGTCCACTGTAGGCCACGAATGATAAATGTGAAGGGTTTGGGTCGATCCACGGTCATAATTTGACAGCCGCGAACCGTGAAATTGTTTAACAGCTGATCCTGGGACTGTGTGGCGCTATCTGCCGGTTTACTGCGATATCCCATCAGAGTGCCGTCGGCGCGCAAGACAAAGTAACGCTGACGCCAAGTCTTAATGTGCTCGCCCCGTTTCTGCAACCAACCCTCCTTTATGACCTGAGGAAAAGCACCAAAACAACGGTCCATGCCCAAGGCCGAGACAGCTGTATTGGTGCTGCTGGTCGAGCTGGGATTGGTAAATGGTGTTATCGACATGGTGGCAATGGCTTCCGTGGCGGCCTTAATCTCCAGTGGCAAAACTTTGCCTAGTTCTGGATAATTGTAGAAAGGAAAACTGGTTCCGTTGCTGGAATTGAAAATTAGGGTTTGACCAGTGGACGAAGATGCTTCTGCTGTGGCTGTCCTTGAGGCAGATCCTGGTGCAGCAGCGCTATTGGCGGCAACCACAGTTGATCGCCTTTGTAGGGCAAATGGTAAATAATTCGTGTTGAGGCTGTTCCCAACGCCAGGAGCAAGCAAAGATATTCCAGGCAACTCTGCAATAAATCGAATAAAACAAAAAGCAGTCAGTTAAGGGATTTGATTATCTTAAGTTTTGAGAGTAGGCCTAAGCAAAACCATTTATTAAAACATTCGATTCGTTACGTACCAGAAACGCAACCGAAATACAATTCAGTTTGATTCCTTGTTTGGTTCGCCAGTTAGAAACTTAATTTGAATTTGGATCGAAAATTTGCTGTTGAAAGTTTGAACCATGATTCAGCCTACTGAGATAACTTTTAAAGGATATACAAAAAATGCTGGGAAATCAAGTCTCTTCCTGAAATTGAAGTTCTGTTTCTGATAGTGGTGTTTTTTAAGGATCTTTCCAAATATTTAAAGGACTATTTCTTAGTTAAATGCTGGCAGTTAGAGCGGGGTTGAAGATGCCCAAATCAACCACCAGCTCGGATTTCACATAGGACGTTAGGCGCCACAGTAGTTTCACAGATTCTGCAAACACATTTTGGAAGCTTTTGCGAATGGTCGACACTGTTCTGATGAATTCTGCGATGGGGTATTTTTAAAATGAAGTCCCTGAGACGGATGCTACAGTCCTTTCTGCTTGAGCGCTGCTTTATGGTTGAAATCAGGGCTACCGATCGAGCATCCACCGCATAAGAGGGGGTGTACCTTAGGGTAGGGCATAGGGCATATAGGACTGGAACTGGATATCCTTTACACAGAAGATCCGCCGTATCCAGTCGCTTACTATACCAAGTGATCGCCAAAGACTCGGGAATCACAAAGATAGTTAATGGACTTATGATTCCGGCCGACTTCGGTTCTTTGAGTTCCGTCGTCACCGTCGACACCCTAAAATATAGCCCAGACATTCATTTGTAAGACCGTCTTTGTGTTGCTAGATTATATTTATATTCTTGCAACTAGCATTAGCTGGTAAGGGCAGCTGCTTAGATCCAGCAGTTCCTGGATGGCTTTGGTTAAAAAAAGCTGACTTAATTCTGTTTCTAAATATTTGTCTAAAAGGCAATCGTCTCGCCTTCTTGGACTTTCGGGATTTCGCTATGGGGATCGGCATGATCTACCACTCTCAAGAAGATAGAGTTTGCTCTTAGCCGAGTCACGTGCTTTTGGATTTTCTTGAAAACTATTGACTGTAGGGAAAACAATTTTGGGTGTGAAGACGGAAAAAAAGTAAGTTTACAAAATAAAAGTCCGACAGCTCTATTTGTAAATAAAATGCATTAGTCTCCTTCTTAAGTTTGCGTACTAGCAAATTATTGAGACAGATTTCTTTGTTAACAGTTCAAATTGCTCTGGAAAGTGAAATATGTGAGTATTGCATAAAATTAAGAAAGCCTAAATTTATTAAGTGCAAAGCTACCTGGCAGGTTAGCCCGCAAAGTCCCTTTGCTTCGAAAGACATATTTGAAGAAGAGGGATACCGTAACCGTCAAAGAGTGGCCAAGTCGATCTCCTAACTTGAACCCCATAGAAAAATTTTTGGGATGAAATCAAACGAAAAGTCGGATAGCATGCTTACTCAAACAAAGCACAGATATAGATTGTGCAGAAAGCCTAGAACAATAATCCTGTAACAAACTGAATTTAAGGAATTTCTCTTTACCAACTGGGCTGGAACAAATTTTGTTCTATTTTTGATGCTTAGAAATCGCAGTTCTACGAAGAAAATAAGGTATTGATGAAGAACATCTATAGCTTAATTCGCGGTAGCTAGGCTATGTTAAGTGCATGTACCAAGATCAAAAGTGTAGTATAAGATGTTCCAGAGATATTTTCAAAAAAAATAATATTTTCGGTAAACATATAACATCTACTCATATTTGACTGTTATTTCCTCCACTCAACTTGATCCAGCCACGGTATTTATACTTTATGTATTCGGAGATGCTTCCATCTAAGCGTTACAAACATTTAGACAATTTTAATATACCCTTTGCAAGGGTATACAAAATTGGGGTGGCCGAGTTGACATGGAATGTCTGAGACATGAATTGGGTAGGGCAAGTAAATGCTTCCATAACTATGTAATGCATGAATAAATAGGGATGCCAGATATAATATCGATATATTGAACTATCGATATTTTAGATATACGATACATCATTATCGAATACTTTTCTGTGTCTCAAATATCACATTTTTTTAGGTTGCGAATCTACGAACTTTCTTTTGGTCATAACTTCAGCATATTTTCTCCAATCATTTCTTCGGTAAGTCGATAAACAATCTTGATTACTGATCATTACTACAAAACAGGGCATTTTTTGTATGGAAACGGTCGCGCTTAATGTGCAAGTTTTCTAAGTCTAATCGCACTCTTTTCTGACACAGATATAAGTGCTTTCACCCTCCCAATGAAGCATATAAGAACCTCATAAAAGACACAAAAGACTCATACAAGTTACATTTCCAGGCACTTAAAGAGGTACTGAATCGCATCCAGAAAATTCTTTTTAGACGCATATTGGAGTGCGGATTTATTTGAAAAAAGTCTAAAAATATAACCTCTATATAAATAAGGGACTAAAACTAATTTTTTTAACCTTTTAATTATATATTTATATTTGACTTAAAAATTAACGAAATTGGAAAAATGATACTTAAATATAAATATCTTTATTAAGAAAGGCTCGATTATATATATTTCATTCCGGTATGATCTCTGTCCACTCATAATGCTTTTTTCTTTTTCCTTGAAACTTATTAAATTTTACATACCACTTCTTTAATTTAAATATTATTTCGCATTTCACAACTGAATGAACTTGTGAATTGTCGTCGCATGATTTCGGCATCCCGCTATTTTCAGCAAAAGAATCAACGAAAACAAAATTTTAGATTTCTTGCCTACTTTAACTCCAAAAATTTTCAAAAATTAGTGCTTTTTATGAGCCCGTGCTTAGAGAGCTCTAAATGTGCTCCAAAAACCCTCAAATTTATGTGTTTACTCCGAAAACGCTCTTAAGCTCGGCTCTTTTCAGGCACATAATTTGGAGTGCTCCGAACTTGGCAGAGGTTAAAAATTACTGGGATGGAGAACAAGGCAGAATAATCAGGCCAGTTCCCGTTTCCGAATTCGGTTTTTCGGAATTGGTAAGAGTTGTCAAATCTCAGAAGTAATTAAAGGATTCGGTCAAATCTCTTTGTCAAAAAGAGCGTCTAATGGGGATAAATGAGGTTTTGAAGTTAAAAGCCGAATAACACAGTCGATTTGATGATGATTTAATTGGAATAGAAAATGGAAGCAGGACTGATAAACTTATTTGTAGCTCCTTTGCTAAATTTTCAAGCTGTTTTTAGATTGTTTTTAATTAAATGAGATAGCTTGCTTTGGCCCTAAAGAGTTGACAACACTGAACTTATGATTTAAAAGATAGACAATTGTGAATTTGAAGAAAAGAAATGAAATAGCGTTGCCAATTTAGCTATTTTTTCCACCAGATATAACTACATATTGTAAGCTCAAAAAATGATTCAGTCTTGCCGAAGCTTGCAATTCTAACTAATAATTTTACCATACAAATTGGGCCCCAAGGGGCTATGGCTGAGGAATTTGTCTTCATTATTTCACGTCCTACCTACTCCATGACTTTTTGCGACACAACAGCAATATTCTTTATGGACTTACTCAGTCAGTTCTGTATTGAATTAAATCGAAACAAATTAAAATACCCCGAAAAAAATTGATATTCCATCTCGTTGACGCACCAGATTAGTTATCAGCGTGCCTGCCAAACCGCATAAGAGCTTGAAGGAAGGCGTTTGGGCTATTTTGGGCAGGGCTGAATACCGCTCCAGAGTTGAAACTCCGAAAAGGCTTCGGTAAAAAAAGATTTTCTTTTATATGTTGTTATAAATAGCGACCTATATTTTTTATTTGAGATTTTTAGCTGGCTCTGAGTCAATGTTTTTTACGTGCTAATTATATATATCTTTTATTTTTTTTCTAGCTGCTCTAAATGTCAATTTCGTTCAATAAGCGCATAAAGATTCTTTACCGTGTTCACCTTGTGATAAAGATGAAAAGCAATCTTTAGCCAAGGAGTTGAACGGATTTAATGATTGCCTCTAGATTCTAGCTTAAGTTCAAGAGTGTTTTGAAACGTATCATTGCAAAGAAATAAAAAGTGTTGCAACACAAGCATTAGTCGAGCGCACTTTTTCTACTTATACATATATTTTTTTTGTCCAGCCATAGTCAGTATTAACTGGAAGCAGTAGCGTACGCAGGATTTTTTCAGGGGGGTAGTATAGTAGTATTTCGCATATAAAAATTTCCCCCAAGGGGGGGGTTTAACCCCCAAAACACCCCCCCTGCGTACGCCACTGACTGGAAGACATACGTCCCAAGTTCGAATATTATATTGATATTATCAAGCCTCTAATATAAAAGAGTCTCGTGTTACGGAGTTTGTGTTCACACTTCTTCGAATCGGCTCCACTGATTTTAATGAATTTTTTTGTGTATATTTGGTAGGTATGAGAATAGTTTGTAAAGTATTTTCGAAAAAATACCGAAATTTTAGATTATTGTGAAGATTTAATAGTTGGCAATTGTAGAAGGGTAAACAGGTCCACAAAAAATCAAATTGAAGGCCTGTTTACTCTTTTAGCCTACGCTTCAGCATGCGTTCGGCTCGTGTATGTGTAAATAAATGTCTTCGGCCTCTGGGGGCATTTGGTGACAATCTCAGGTTCAGATTGTCATGAAGAAAGCTAAATATTCGGGTAAATAGAAGGTGTAGATCAAACCGGTACAAAAAATAAACTGAAAATTTTCAAAAATCAATTGTTATGAAAACGGTTAAACAGAAGTATTGTAAAGATCAAAAGTTCTAAAATATGGCGAAAATTCGCTAATTTTCGATTAGATTATGATAAATCGAGTTTAGATATAATTAGGGATGCACCGCTTGAAAATAAGGACTGGTTCGGTTTCATTATGCTTTAATTAACGTTTCGGAGGCCAATATTTAACAATCATATTTCAAGACAATCTCAATTAGAGATAAAATATAATAAGAAGTAAACGTTTGAATATTAAGTAAGTTGACCCCTTACAGGTAAATAGTCTGTTGTCAAACTTCTCTAAACAGAATCTCTTATCAAATAGAATCTGTCCCATTTCATCAAAGAAGGCTATTTTTTGTAAAGCACTCCAAACTTTTTGAGCGCACAAAAGTAATTATTTAGGAAAGTGGATCCTAAAAACAATATTGTGTGCTGAGATAGCCAAAATATGCCAAAAAAAAAATTCATTTAGAAAGTCGAAACATGAAATACGGATAGTTAAGGGTGTAGCCAGGCGGCAGCTCTCCCGCACAAATCGTCTTGGAAGAGAAGAAAGATCAGAAATATGAGGATGAAGAGCGATTTGAGTATTCTAATGTACTTTCACACAAAATTACATTTAAAATCACGGTACCCTGTACGCACTGAAAAGTGCATACAATGCAACGAGCCTGGCTGGTGACTCCAGGAGACCGTAGTCTCCAAGGTACTCATATGCAAAACACACTGTCGGGCGAATTTTTGGAGGTGCACTTGGCACCGTCTCCCGAAGCAAAACAAATCTGCATCAAAATTATTTTTATTAATGAGGTCCCAAATAATTCAATCCTGTTCCCGTTTTCGATTCCGATTAAATCATGCGGAATTATTAAATGTACTTGCTTTCAAAAACCGACTATGTTCTTCGGCTTTTAACTTTAAAGCCTTTAAATTTACCTTCTTTCGGCACTCTTGATGACAAAAAGGTTCGCCCGAATTTTTTAATAGTTTCTTAAGACTCCGAACCCATTCCGAGTTCGGAAACAGGAACAGTCCTGATTATTTTTGCCTCTACGGCATTAGGTCAGCGTGATTTATTCTTCCTCGTGAAAGCGCTTAACAGAATTATTACGCTCAACTTTCTTTTCGGGAATTTTTTTCGGTTCTGACCGTCAAAATATATAAATTTAATTACTTTAGGAACCCAAACAAAGATCGAACCATTCAGAGTTTGACGTTCGATGTTTGTGTGGATTTTGAAGCCAGCCTTTTCTTTTGTCTGCGTACACACCGTAAAATGTTTGACGTCAAACCTTTTTGGAGTGGTTTTACAACGTTTTTTTTTTATATGGAGTTGAAATATTTAGAGATATGTATATGATTTGCTATTACATTATCGTCAGAGAGTCTCTTTAGAGATATGTGACAAGTGTAAAGGCAGCTTTGGTAAATTTAATATAGTTGGAGTTCTTTACTTTTTTACAACTCTTGATTTTTATTCGTGATATTTTTAAGCAAATTGCTGAGACTTTGCTCACTATTCGCCAGGAATCCGAACCGAACCATTTTACTTATCGTTTTTTGGTTCGGCTCAGCATGTTTTAAAGCACACTTGTTAGGTTTACGGTTCGGTCCAGAACCGGTTTGGTGAGCTTTACTTCTTCGTTTTCTGTTTAAGATATAAACGGAAGCGTATAAGCGCGCTCTGGGACAGCTAGAATACAAATAAAATGTAAAGGTTTGTTTCCATATATGTAAATGTAAATAAAGCTTGCTTCAACGATTAGCGATTTTGAACAAACTTCGGAGATCAGCCTAAAAATCAAATAGTATTAACCATGACCCAGTCTAAAAGCGCTAATATTGAGAACAAAACAGTTTTTCTCACTAAACCCCATTTTCCGACTGATCATTTCTAAGGCAGCTACAAGTAGTCATTCGATCCAGTCGGTTCCGACATATTAGCAACGTGCAGTCAAAAGAAGACTCTGTGCAAAGTTTCAGCTCGATAGATTCAAAACTGAGGGACTAGTTCGCGTAGAAACAGACAGACGGACGAACAATGCTTAAACGACTCAGCCCGTCATGCTGATCAAGAATATATATACCATATATCTCTATAAATATAAAAGAGAGTGTCCTGACTGATTCACTGACTTACTGACTGATTAACAATCATCGCACAGCCTAAACGGAAAGAGATAGAAAGCTGAAATTTGGACAGGAGTTTCTGTTAGTGGTGTAAGTGAGCACTAAGACGGGGTTTTGGAAAATTCCATCCGTAAAAGTCGGAAAAGCGTCGGAAAAGTTTGTATGTGAAAAATGTTATTTTTCATCCGATTGACTTTAAACTTGGTTTGTAAGCATAGTACGCGAAATAATTCGACACGTATTTTCCCGATTTTATAAAATCCGCCCAAATGTGATTTTCCGATGTTGGAAAATTTAACCCAACGGTCGGAAAATTCCCGGAAAATTTCTGCATGAAAAAAAACTCTTTTTTATCCGATTGGCTTGAAACTCGGTTTGCTCTGACAGAGTTCGAAATAAATTGAAATGTGATTTTCTGATGTTGGAAAATTTGACCTGACGGTCGGAAAATTGCCGGAAAATTCTGCATGCAATTACTCTTTTTTCATCCGATTGGCTTGAAGCTCGGTTTGTAATGAAAGAATACGAAATAGTTTAAAATGTGATTTTCTGAAGTTGGAAAATTTGACCTGACGGTCGGAAAATTCCCGGAAAATTCAGCGAGCAAAAAAACTATTTTTTATCCGATTGGCTTGAAACTCGGTTTGTAAGATCAAAATGAGAATTCATTTGTGTTTTCATTTTCCGATGTTGGAAACTACGCAGAGATACCCTCTAGGAAGTGAATGATGGGAAGGGATGTGGGCGGGAAGTGAGTGGGAACTGGGGGAAGGAGGTGGGTGTGAATTGGGTGGGATGGGGGTGGGATTTGGAGGGAAAACCCATCAGCAAAGTTCGATTTCTGGGTTCTACTTGGAATTATTATATCCAATATTGTTTGGTTTTATACTGTTGAAAGCGCAGCGAAGCGCGTCGGGTTATTTGCTAGTAGTATATATATGTATACTAGAAGATGATTTCTTCTATGCGTTGCAAACTTCTGGGCAAAATTATAATAAATTTTCAAATGTATAAAAATTATTCCTGAATTGGGTTCAGCGACCTTTTAAACCCACTCGGCGAACCCAAGCCCCAAATGTATGAGTTTTGCAGCTCTGGTTAAAACAACATTAACTTAACAACAGGTCGAGTAAAATCAAACAGAAAAAACACCCTGTATTTAATAATCACTTATTGTGAAATTCAATTCTAATGTTTTAATACGAAATTTCTCTCAAGTTTTCCACCAATTTAGAGCAACAATTCATGATCCAATTACGGTGATTGGAAGTGCATTTCGCCATACAAATTTACATGTAATACGGATGTATACATATGTTTGTCTTTCTATACGAATAATTTTTGTTATTGTTATTTTGCATGTTTATGACAAATTCGCAATTGTGGCTGGCTGGCGGCTGCTGCTGTTGTTGTTGTTGTTGTTTTTGGCGCTTGCGTCAGCAGCTGCAACAGCAGCAGCAGCTGGTTAAAAACGGCACATAGAATCGTGAAAACATCTACGGCATTTCCGTTCCCAAAGGGCCGCCCCTGCTGCTGCTGACTTTACTCTTAGTCATTGCCCCACATGCAGATGTAGGCGCCAGCATTTTGGCGTCGAGCTTGTCGCAATTGCTGTCGTTGTTGTTGTTGTTGTTTTTGTTGCTTTTAGCTTCAAACGAAATTCCCCGCCGTTACGCAGCCGAAGGCAGCGGTGATACGAGCAAAAAATATATATGTATGTATGTATGTATGTAGGTACATATGTCTGTATATACTCGCGATTGCATTTACCGCGAAATTAAATCAAAACAAGTCGTCGACAACGACAAAGTGCTGTTCATGAACTTATACATACCCACCCGACCAAAAGTTCGCCCGCGAATTCGCGCGCGAACCTCAAAGCGAATAAAAAACGAACAAAACCTTCGTTTACGAACTCGCCAAACGTTCGTTTATGATACTTGTGTCGCTCAGTTTGTGGCAGGCAAACATTCGTACGCGAACATTCGCATGCGAATTCGCATCGCGAATGTTGACTCGAACGTTTTACGAGTTTCATTTTCACTCGTTCCTAAATTTTTTGTACAATAAAACTCGAATTTATTGTAATTTTTTACTATAATATTTGTTTAAATTCATCGCTTTGGCTGCCATTGCAGCTGCATTTCTTTGTGTAAAAGCGGTTGCTTCCTTTTGATTGGCCTGATTTAAACAATAAGCAATTAACAAATAGGCAACAGCACTTTGGACAATACAATAATTGTTTACCGATTAATTAATTGACGCTGGGCAGTTTGCTAAGCCAAATTATAAGTGCCGGCCCTTGGTGGAGTTAAAATGTTAATATAATTTAAAATAATAATGTTAATTTCACCATACGCTGGCCTAAGTATAAGAGATTCAAAGACATACTGAAAATGCAAAGTCAAAATCGACGGCGACGCGGCGTAGTTTTGGTTTATTTTCTACCTGCTGCAGAGAGAAGCAAGAAAACTCACAAAGAGTTTCGCTTAAACCAAACAAAATACGAATAAAGATCTTCGCGGAACTTTCGCTTGAAGCGAACCTTCGCTTGTGTGTCGGGTGGGTACATATGAGTGTGTGTGTGTGTGTATGCATATACACATACATATGTTTGCATAAGTGAGATGGCAATAGTAGAAGGAAAAAAAAAGCATATTCATTTACAATTTGCGAAAATGTCAACGACAAACGGCGGTCGCTGCCGGCTGTACAAATTTCGCTATCTAAAACTGTAAACAAATGTACATAAAATAAAATCGACAAAATACACACACACACATACGCAATGCATTGCAAAGTGCGAGGCCAGACAGCCGCAAGGAGGGGGTTGTGGAAGAGCGGGGAGAGGGACCTGGCAAAGAGCAAGTGATCAAGCAGCGCAGCATGTCTAGAGTCTAGACACTAATACAGTTATCAAATGTACATAGATTACCATCAGGGCAAGCGACGAGACAGCCAGACATATTTATGCAAGTGTGCGTGTGTGAGTGTAAGCCTGCATACAATAACAAAGGCCACGGCTGTTTAATGGAATTTGGCATAAAAATATTTCTTCACCCCGCAACTAAATTAACTCTTTTTTTTTACCCACCTATTTGGTCAAAAGAACAGACTTTTGCTTTTTATTTTTCTCTGCTTTATTTGTTTTTTTTTTTTTCAGAGAGAAAGAGACACTGAGACTGCTGACGGTACGGTGACGGCAGCGACAACGTCACACGGGCCTTATTATTGTGCGTATGTGTTGTTGTTGTTGCTGTTAAGGTCTGTGCGAGTCTCGCCAGACACTAGGGACGGGGGCAGGGCCACACACAGAATTTCAATATTCACACGCCGTTTAACTAGTTGTTGTTGTTAGTCGATTTGTTTTTAGCTTGTTGTGTCGCACATAATACATTTGTTGCAATTAATTTTTCATAGACACACACGCACGCATACAGGCACAATAATTTTTTTTTTTTTCACTTTTTTCAGTACTAGCTTGCAGTGTGACCGACGGCAGTAAACTTAAAAATACTCTCTCAATTTGGTCAGTCTTGGATTGCGTGAGTTATCGATAAGCGTAGAAGTCAATTTAAAATGGGTCGAATTTTTTAAAACTACTTCTTAAATTTTACAAAAGCTTAAAGTTAGTAAACTATGCCCAGTTGATTGAATTAAAACGAACTATCGATAGTTTTGCATACAATTATAGAGCTGCCAGACTGATTTACGATATTCACAAATGAATATGACATTTACCAACACTGACCTTATAGCGATACTTTGTTTGAGAAAGGCTCAGAATTTACTTTTCCTGGAAAAAAGTACATAATTGGCCGCTATACAAAATTAAAATAAATACTTAAACTTTTCTTAGTATTTTTCAGTATTTGGTATTTTCAATAATCAGCATTTTCTGTTAAACTAAAACGGTCACACTGTTGGTCTTATCACAAAAAGGCGTAGAAAACTGCAAAAAAAAAACAAAGGTAAAGGTGTTATTGACTCCCAACTTTCTTTTTTTTTTTGCCTTGTGTGTAACATTAGATTCGGGTCAGTGAATAAAGTATATGGGGCTTTTGCCCAATCAAAACCTATTGAATTTTTTCAATAAAACTAAAGTGTAAGTGCCAAAAATGCATTCAAATACGAAGTCTGGGCCAATCAATACTATTGCAATTGCATATGTGTACGCTCGTGTGTGTGTGTGTGTGTGAAAACAAAACAAAATCGGAGATACGAAAAAGAAAGCGCATAATTGAATAAATCATAACAAATACAGGGCAACCAAGCAATGACTCAATGACAAACGCAAAGCTAGAAGTAAGATAAAGAAAGCAACAAAAAAAATTATGCATACCAGAGACACATTGTTTACGTGATTTTGCAAAAACACATACATTCAAACATGCTGCCAGATAACTGTTGTTGTGCGGGCGGGTGCAGGGTTTCTTTTGCAGAACGAATGAGAGGGATAGAGAGAGCGTGCACATTGGTATGGTAGTGCATGGAAATGCATTTAATTATAAATATGAATATTGCTTTAAAAATAAATAAAGAATTGAGTCGATTCAGCAAAAACATTTGCAATTCGGGAGCACGTCAAATCAACATATTTGCGAAAGGTGAAAATAGGAATTTGCCTTTAAAAAGAATTTTATCAAGGAATAAGGCAGAGATAATTGATTACCAGCTTGATTGACCGTGGTTTTAGCCCAGTGGTTGAGTGTGGTGGTGAGGTTCGATCCCGCCTCTTGAACATCAATTTTCCTCTTTAGAAACTAGCTTTTTTAACACATACGGTCACCTTCACCAGCTTAGTGGCGCCAGCTGTGAAGTAACTAGCCATGAAAAAGCAATTTTTCTCAAACTTTGCCGTTCGGATCCGGCGTTAAACTGTAGGTCCCTTTCTCTTGTGCGAAAAATTTAAGGCACACACGCCAAGAGATTGTGAGAAGCTTGGCTTGGCCCCGTCGAGGAGCTGTATAGCCAGTTTTACCTTTTTACCTTACCAGAATAAAAAGAAGATAATTTGTAGTGGGCAAGGTAAACCAGTAGGGTCAAATCATGAAGGGACGCACTGATAAGGACCCAGACAAAAGGCGAACCACTCTTACGGCTGCGTCTAATTCTCAAGACCTAAATGCGAAAATCAAAGAAAAATATTCCGTTAAAGCCAGTTTATCCACTGTTAACATAAAAAAAATATTTCAAAAAGCGGATATGGTTTGGGGAGCAGTTCCCTATTATGGTACATCAAAAATTAAAATGATCATTCCCCCATTGTTGCACAGTGAACCGGTGATTGGTTTTTTAGATAAATATGTGACTCATCAAAATTAATATACAAATTATTTTTTTGATTGAGTGCAAACTTTTAATTGATTTTTTTAATTTTTAATATATTTTTTAATGTTTTCACAAGATTTGGCATGAATCGGACCACTGTATCATTTCAAAAAAAGACGATACAAGAGAAGCGATTCATTATGCCCATGCAAAACTTTTTATGATTAAGATATGGTGAATATAGCAGAAACTTATTTATTTATAACTTTTAAATAACACTTTTTTTATTGGAAAAATAAATCTATTTTATAGATTAATATTAAACAAATAAAAACTATACTATAACAACTTTGCTTCGTTAAACATTTTATTTATTTATTTTTTTAATTTCCGCAATTGTACCTCTAATCGGTATCTGATGAGGTGTAATCTGAATGATGTCCAAAACTTTTTTTTTTCTTTACATTCCGTATTATCAACTTCAGGTCGTCCAGCATTTGAGCTTTGGTCCACCAATAAAAACTCACTATCTAACCAGTCCTTGTTTTGGTCTTAAAAGTCGTTTCGCATTCGACTGTTCTCTCTCTATTTCAATGAGAATTTTTTGGTGAAATTTTTAATGCGCTAAGCTAATTTGAAGCATTCGCTGATTTCATATTTATTTTGATCGACAAGATTATCATAAACATAAGTCTGCACCGCAGAACAGTTTGTTGGCAGCGTCCTTTCCATCTCCCATACTGCAAATAGCATATTCGGCATCTATTGAACCTTGCAACTTTGAACTTTTTTGACACTTAAGATTCATTGGACTGAAACATCAGTACTGCTTCTAGGTTTCGAATACTTTTAAACTTTCATGCTTGCTTCCGTTTGGTAGAGCCTTAAGGTACAATCTAGAGGCATCGGGAAATAATTTGAGTTAAAAACGGCTCATTTGCTGTATTATTTTGACTGGATTCGCTATGAATCTTTGAGAAGTTAATAGAAGTGTATATAGCGGATTTGGTTAATCTACAACAGTGCTGTCTTCATGTGTGATAGATCTATTCCTTTTCTTGTGAGGATTGGTTACAACACTTCGCCTGCATTGTTTTTTAAAGCAGGGATGTTCCGAAGCCTTGCTTTAAGAGAGCAATCATCTATTGAAAATTGTTGGTTTTCAAGTCATTTAAAATCTAGCTTTTATAAAATGTAAAAATATAATAAAAAAATTTATGCAAGTTTTATTACAAAGTCATCTGTTCAGCTATAGGAACTGTGTTGCAAAATTTGTATTAAAAAGTAAAAGCGCAGAAATATTAAATTTGATGTAAAAAAAATTTTTATTTTTTCATTTTAATAAAAAAAAAAACAGAAATTAGATCTCAAAATGCCCATTTAAATGTTTTGTTAATTTTATAAACAATTTCAAAAATCGTCAAAAACGAAAAAATGGAAAAAAAGGGTTTTTTAAAACGTGATGTCTCAGGATTGGTTTATCGGACAGGTATCAAATTGATACTGGTGAAAAGTATTTACTGTAGCTACTCAAATAATAGTTTTATAGATTTTTAAATTATTTAATAATATTAAGTAATTGTTGCTAAAAATTATTTATAATTTTTCAGTGTTAACCACCATGATATAGCTTCTAAGCATAAACAATTTATTGTGCTAAACGTAACTTAAATTTTGGTGTTTTCAAAAAGATGGAGACTTTTATAGTTTAAAAGTTATGAATTTTTGAAGTTATAAACAAATAAAAAGTTGCCCTTAAAGAATGCGTTGCCACTCAGTCAGCTTCAAAGCTCTACGACTGAAAATTGGCAGTGGGCTTTATATATATCAAGCTTTTAAAAAATGTCAACATCACACAGATCGGACGTCTATTTCATATAGCTGCCATACGAATGCTTTGATTAATTGCATTTTGTTGTGGATTAGGGTGACCAGAGTTTTGAAAGTATATTATACCACAACCAAATTCAGCATTTCTATGGCAGCTATATGATATAGATGTCCGATCTGTGTGATGTTGGCAATTTTGAAAAGCTTGATAAATATAAAGCACAATTGCCAAGTTTCAATCACATGACTTTAAAACTGACTACGTGAGAAATTTTTATTTAAGGGCATCTTTTTATTTGTTTATAACTTCAAAATTCATAACTTTTAAACCATAAAAGTCTCCATCTTTTGAAAACACCAAAATTTAAGTTATATTTAGGGCAATAAATTGTTTATCCTTAGAAGCTATATCATGGTGGTTAACACTTAGAAAAAATTATAAATAATTTTTAGCAACAATTACTTAATATTATTAAATAATTTAAAAATCTATAAAATTATAATTTGAGTAGATACAGTAAAATACTTTTTACCAATATCAATTTGAGACCTGTCCGATAAACCAAACCTGAGATATCGTGATTTTAAAAAACCCTTTTTTTCATTTTTCGTTTTTGACGATTTTTGAAATTGTTTATAAAATTAACAAAAAAATTTTTGTGCAAAACCGCAAATTACATTATGATGGGCATGTCGAGATCTAATTTCGGGTTTTTATTTTATACCCTTGGAGAGGGTAGATTAAAATTGTCCGGATGTTTGTAACGCATAGAAGGAAGCATCTCCGACCACATAAAGTATATATATTCTTGATCAGCGTGACGAGCTGAGTTGATATAGCCATGTCCGTCTGTCCGTCTGTCCGTCCGTCTGTCCGTCCGTCTGTTTCTATGCTATCTCCTCCGTCAGTTTTAAAGCTATCGTAACCAAACTTTGCACGAAGTCTTTTGGTACAAATACGCTGCACATTTGTCGGAACCGGCCGGATCGGATGACTATAGCATATAGCTGCCATAGGAACGATCGGTTGAAAATGTAGTTTTAGTGAGAAAAAATTTTTTGTTTTCAACGTTATCGCTCCCAACCCTCGTATTTAAAGTTTTTATGCTTTCACATAATTTCAGCAAGTTTTATGCAAATCGGGCAACTATATAGTATAGCTGCCATACAAAATTTAGGTCTGGAAAAAAGTATTAGTATGAAAAACTTTTTTGTTTTTAATGCTATCGCTCCCAAACTCGTTACTGATCAATATGATATGCTAACACATAATTCTGTCAAGTCTGATTCAAATCGGATGACTATAGCATATAGCTGACATAGGAATGATCGGTCGAAAAATAGTTTTAGTGAGAAAAACTCTTTTTGTTTTCAATGGTAGCGTGTTTTTACGTTTCAATTAAAAATATTATCTGTCTAAACACACTTTTAGAGAGTTTGATCAAAATTTGGGATGAATATATCGTATAGCTGCCATATAAAAATCTGGCAGAAATATATCATGCTCAGCAGTATATAAACTTCGGTCGAGCCGAAGTTAGCTTCCCTTTTTTTTTTTAAAAAAGAAAAATTTAAAATTTTTAAATTGTTCGGTTTATAAAAGAATGACCCATATAAGCGATTTGCATAAAAGCAATTAAATTCTTATATCAAAACTGTCCAAAAGGTCTAAAATATTAAACTTTTGTTAACCGGTATTTGAATACAAGCGGTTCGTCATATAACCAATATTTACTGTATTTTAAAAAAGGGTATCCACAAAATACTAACCCCTTTCGCAATCTGCTGTTTTATTATGGACTACTATTATTAAAGAAAACACGCAAAACATTGGCATTTACGTTCTTACTGCAATAGCAAAAGAATACCTCAGCAAATGTATACTGCTTCTTCATAGATTTTAATACAGCCTTCGACACAGAAAATAGGGAAAGCCTACTGTATAAGCTAAGCAACTTGGGCGTATCCACCAAAATGATAAAAACACTAGAGAGCCTATACAAAAATAACATCTCAAGGGTGTGGGATGGCCGAAGCCTGTCGGGAAGATTCTCCATAAACCAAGGCGTCAAACAGGGGTGCTTACTCAGTTCCCTATTATTTGCACTCTATGTCGATGATATTGTAGACAAACTGGCCGAAGGAGTCAATCTAGGTCAGTGGTGCACAAAACGCCTATGCCCTGTCCCACGGGATAGGAACTAAAAATGCTGCCGGCGTCGCAGCCGACACACGCATAGAAAGAGAGAATACGTGTGTTCTATAAATAGCACGCACACATATTTATTTCTTTGCTTGTAGCCCATGTGTGACATAATGATGCTTACTTCGTGTTTCGCTGCTACACACACCATTGCAAAGCTTGATAGTGTGTGTTTGTGCACCACTGATCTAGGTACGCATCGTTTCAAGGTGCTGATGTATGCTGATGATATTGTCATGGTGGCGGAGACAACAGAAATGATACACAGACATACTGCAATACACGGAAACTTGCTATAAATAGCGAAAAATCGAAAATACTTGTAGTACGAAATGGAAGAGGAAGATTTGTCCGAAACGAAAATTGGAGCATTGCAGGTACACAGTTGGAGGTGGTCAAATCGTTTAAATATCTAGGTGTCACACTGACGAGCAACATGACCTTTCAAAAGCACGCAGAGCTTAAGAGGAAGGATACACAAGGAGCAATAAGTAGTACGTGGAATGGTCTGCTGAAACGGAAGCTAATGAATATGAGTACGAAATACAAAATTACCAGGCGACATCCAAAGCGATCACGTGTTATGACGCTCAAGTATGGGGTTCCGAATCTTATGAGGATGTTGAAAGGAGCCAACGCTATTTCATAAAAAGAGTTTTACACCTTCCGCAGAATACTCCAAACTACGTAATCCGTCTGGAAACTGGCCTCCCTGCATTATTCACATACATATTAGACATCCACTTCAAATGTGTCCTTAAATCCTGGAATATGCCGGACCGACGATACCCAAAGATAGTAACAAAATACCTGCTTGAGTCAAAATCACTGTTTTTTAGTCAATGGCTCAAAATGGCAAGCGATTATGAGTCTTCGTTGACACTTGAAAACCCATGCTTGTGGAGATTGGAGCAGAATAGACTGATTGTTAGCATTGTCTCTAAGACAAGGCAGATGTTTACAAACATTGGGCTGACGGCAAATAAAGCCATGCCTGCTATATGCCAAAAATATTATACTTCTACTACTACTACTACGTAAACCATTGAATAAATGCCCTTTTGTTAACTAACCAGACCTCGTAAAAGTCATGTCCGTCTGTCTGTCTGTATGAACGCATCGATCTCAGAGACTATAAGAGGTAGAGCCACAAATTTTTGCATGTATGTAGGTGTATATCGTACCCAAATTCAATTCCTCAAATTCCTTCTCCTTCTAACCGCGAAAACTGTCAGAGCTAAAATTTTTAAGTTTGAACCTAATGATTTAATATATTCTATTCTGTATACCAATACAAGATCCTAGCAAAAACACCGAAGATATGCAAGTGCGCCTTCCCAATTATTCAAATAAATTTTAAAATAAAAGGAGTTCAAAGCTATAGAACCACATTACTTGGAACAGGGTATTTTGCTGTCGGGGCACTCGACCGCAACACTCTTACTTGTTTGGGCCTAACTTTGTATGCCAGCCAATCGGGTTCTACCGTCAGCCTGTGTTTGAGTTGTGCCGCAACGAAACCCTATCTACAGGGCGAAGATATCTGCGTACTGAGTTAAAACTCTTCCAAAATATATTTGATTTAACGAGCATTTATTCCCGTACCGAGACGTCGAAACCTGCCAAATACGAAATAAAAATGTGGTGAATGTGAGACGCCAATTCCAACTGCCCACTGAAAAAATTAATATATTTTGAGTAACGGACAAATGAAGAGCGTGCGGTAATCATGTATTTAACACAGTATTGCATTGAATGCCGATAATTTTCTTACTTACGCTAATGAAAGATGATATATTGTTAACTTAAATGTAGAAATATGTTTTTATTGTTCACACTTACACACACTATTAGGATATCTGCCTATGTATTCCCATACAAATCCCATATAGGTCTGCGCAGACCTGGTTGTGCCATTTAGCACCAGAAAACCCTGAACCTCCTAGGGTTAAAGATAAAGTGTTGTAAAATTATTCAAAGTATCAAAAAAAAACCCTTGGTACAGAGCCGTTTCGAGATTTTTGACTTCGAATCAATTGTCAGTTTAGCTGTAGCTAAACAGTAAATAAATTGAGAAATCTTTCTCAAAATAGCTCCGAACACTCTGTCTGTTACAACGTCTAAGAGCTGCCATCATCCACTCTTAACATAGATGCAGTTGTCCTTATTGATGCAGCTTCTCCAAACTACCCCATTTGGAGTTGAAATGCAGTCGACACAAAGCATGGTTCCGCACGGATCAATTCGACAATCAAAGCGAGCATGTGGAGAAAACGACCATCATTGAAAAATGGCAGCACTTTGGTTCGCCTGTTCACTTATTTGGGCACACAGAACTCGGTTCCTCGCCGACAGCATGCAATTGCAGTAAGAAGACGTGCTGTACTAAGATAGTCAAGCACTTGACTTCATACCTTCTGTAGAAGTTGCAGGTACAAAGAAGAGGAGTGAACGGTATAACAATCTGAGTAGAAGGAGACTGAGGACACTTGGTCAACCTATCCTACTCAATCTCTCCCAGCTCTATTTAAAAACATTGTCTGCTCACAAATCTCCACAATCGTTTTATGGAAAACATTAATATTATTGAGTTATTGGGGTAATTACAGCCATGCAGACTACTTTATGAATTCAGAATCAAATATAGAATCGGAAATAAAATCGTTTTTATTAACAATTATGAAGCATATTCTGAATTCCACCACTTTAAGAAAAGTAAATCGATAGGAACTCCGATTCGGTTTCCTGTTTCAATTTGAAATGAAATTTTTGTATTTACTTTTTGCAAACCACCGGTCCGAACGAGATTGGCACTAGATACATAAGAGAGAACAGTCGAAGCTGAGAAGAACTCTGACTTATTTGTTTCACTTTTTCGTTTTGGCTGGCACTGTCAATTTCTGGACACAATCAATAAAAAAATCTTTGAAAATCAATTAGAGAGTTAAATGCAAAATCAAATTTACCTAACAATTTCTTAATTCATCAAAGAACGAGGGAAAATCCACTTTATGAACATCTTGCAATAACCGACCAACAAACATTACTTTTCAAAACGAGTAACTTGTTGCGAGAACACGAATCAATTACACTTTCAAAAAGTTGTGTGGAAGTGGAATTGAGAATATGCCTGTATATCACATCCTCAATAAATACGTTTCTAAAACAAAAACGATTGCTAAGCTAAGTTCCGCCATAACGTTTCCAAATCTATTTAAATTACACAGAAGCAAATTTTATAATGACTATATATAGTAGACGCTTGGCTCAGATCTAATTAAAATCTGGATTAAAATGTATATTTGGAAAATGGAGATGCGAAATATAAAGGTACAGGACGACAATAGCTTTTAAAGTATCTCTATATACATCAAAGAGTCTGTCCTGACTCATGAAACTTTTGTAAACATAGTACGCTAAATAATTGGTCACTTTTTCCGATTTTGGAAAATTTAATCACAAGGAAAATTTTAGGAAAAATCTGATGCAAAAAACTATTTTTTATTCGATTTACTAAAAACTCGGTTTGTAAGGATAGAATTTGAAAATATTTGTGTGAAACAAGGTTGTGAAAGTACCAGGAAATGACTGACTTGAAACTCGGTTGACAAGAATAGGATGCTAAATAATTTGTGATGTTGGAAAATCCACACCAAACGGTGGGAAAAGGGAGGTGTGTTCAAGACCCATCGTTAAAATTAAAAAAAAAAAATTCGAGTTTAATCTCTTTAGGGCAAATAATGGGAATAAATCGATCGGCCAAAACATTTGCCGTAACCATTGTTTGTTTCGATTTTAATCTCTGATATATTCTAAATTGATAATATTCTATTAGCGATAAAGTTTTTTCAAATTTATAGAAGTAATAAAAACCTCGACAATTCAAAGATAAATTTTATAGTCATATGCTTTTACATATTTAGGAAAAAATAATAGTAGCGCGTAAAATAAAAAAAGAAAAAGCGAAAGCTCGTAGCGGGAGAGAAAAGGGGGGGCGGAGGGGGGTACCAAAGGAAGAAGAGCGTGAGAGTGGAAGAGGAAGGAGGAAGAGGAGGGAGTAGTGGTGCAAGGAAAACTAAGAAAAACGAGACGTCAGAGCTACGAAAGGGGGTCGGGGTGGTAAGCAAAAACGAAATCTCAAACGAATTAGTGCAGACAACGACAAAATGCACAGAATCTAGTTGGGCACGCCCTTGAACCTTACAGGCCACCAGCGATGAAAATCTAACAAAACCTCCCACTCTCTTTACTCCACAGCTAGCACCTAAGGACACTCACACACACATACACACACACAACACAAAAGATGTTCAACTTTATGAAGAAAAGCGCCGGCGATGAGGAAAAGGAGCGCCGCAAGCGTGAAAAGAAACTGCGCAAAGAGGCTAAAGGTGGCGCTGGCAGTGCTGGGGGGGTTGGTGGAGTCACAGGCAGCATGAGCACCGATGAGCTGCTGCGTCTGGATGAGGTGCGACGTTCGCTTAAGATTCGTGGACGGCGCAAGGAGAAGGAGAAACTGCCCAGCGGTATAACCGCAGATTATAGTGCAGATTTCTTTGCCGCCCTGAATGCCGATGCAGGCGCTGGAAGTAATACCGGCAATGGCAATGGCCCGGAACAGGATCGTGGCAATGAGGAAATTGTAGCATCTGTGATGACACACATTGAGAGTCGTTCGTCCAATGGCGCTGGCATCAATGCGGTAAACTACAGTGAGGTCACACATTCCCTGCTGGCGGGCGGACTGAAGGTATAAACTGACCCATAAATAGCCTAATCCTTATTAGCCAACTTATTGAATTTTCTCTTTGGCAGAATCGCTTCCTACCGCCGGTTCCCCCCAAACCGCCCAAACGTGGCATTTTGAAGGGCTCTCGCAGCAACATGACCAATGTGCATGAGGAGATTACCTTTACAGCGGGCGGCACGGGAGGCACTCCTGAAATGCTTATGCGCAACACCATACAGAATGAGCTGCTGTATGAGGGAGCAGCACGTGGAGCCGCTGGCTCTATAGGTTCCAATTCCAGCCAACATGGCACTTCCTTCACCTCCGTGGAAAGTTTGCGCAGTGATGGTGATCATCCGGCACAGCAACGTGCCATGACTTTGCCCGCGAATGCACGGTATGGAGCTGCTCCCGGACAGGTCTCACACTTGCATGTGCTGACATCGCCATCGCCCAGCGCTGACAGTCTCACAGATACCACCAATTCCTCATTTGCCACGCCTCCATTCTCCCTGAGTCCCGTTGGGGAATCCCAGGGCATTGATCGTTGGGCTCGTGTACATGCCTTTGATGATGTGGAACTGCCGTTGCCGCCGGTGCAGCTGGTTCAATTGCCTGCACCCAGACAACTGATCATAAGGCGACAGAAATCGCCAAGACAGGATTTCGGTTTTAGTCTACGGAAGGCCATTTGCCTGGATCGCAGTGAATCGCTGACGTCGCCCATCTTTAGGCCCGTTATATTTGCTGAACCAGGTGCTGGAGGCGGAGCCACAGGTTTACTGCCCGGGGATCGTCTCATCAAGGTGAATGGCACACCAGTGGGTGAGCTATCGCGGGAGATTATTATCGAGATGATACGCAATAGTGGCGATGCTGTTACCGTTGAGGTTAGTCTATTCTTGATAGTTTATTTTCCAACTGAAATGTTCAATGATTGTTTCCCTACAGGTGCAACCCGTGGCTGAGCTGGTGGAGTTAAGCAAACGCTGTATGGCCCCCAGCACGGCCACCATTGAGGAGATCGGTCATTCCATTACCAACGGCAATTGCAATACCCTAAGACGCAGCGCCAGCAAACGCTTTAAGCGTCAGGTGAGTGCCTTTAGCCCCATTAGCAGTTGATCTCGACTCGGGGTGATTAATCAAATGGCTATGCCCAAGACCAAAGCTCAATCATTAAATATCCATTAATAATGAGAATGCTGTGATTAATTGAAAGTTCAAGTGAAATACGAATGCAATTGAATGGATTCGAAGCACTGTGACAAGTGTTTCTCGTTGTCTGCGGAGGGGACGTGGGGGACGCGTTACTTAGAAACAAAAACAGCCTTTGAGTAAATTACCTTATAGAATTTTATAAGTTCTTCCTAGGTAAGAAATATTTAACCAATATAAGGTTTCCACCTTTTGAATCCTCCAAAATATGAGCATTTAAAAAGTAGAAGAGAAATTGAAATATATCAACATTTAAACCAATTTTGAACTAAAAACAAATTTTTGCGAGAGCGAAAATGGGAGAATAGTTGAATGTGAAAATTTTGAATTTATTTCGCCACCAAAACCTACCCAAACCTACCCAGTTTGCTAAATCTTCATAATTTATGTTGAGCGGGTTTTCTCAATAAGATGACATACAATTATTATAAATAAATCCGAAATCGAATATTCTCAAAATTTAGTTTACAAGAGCTTTAAAAAGGGATAAATGTTTAGCATAATTACAGTGTACATCCAAAAATTTGGAAAAAAAAAGTATTATTGAGCGAATTATGAAAAGATTTACTTGCTGAAATTAATTGGAGGAAATCCACGATTTCTTTTTAATTGCATTTAGAAATTTGAGTTTTTCGAATCATGTTTTTGACCTCAAAAATGTCATACAAATTTTCTATAAATATATGGTATTTACGTTTCCGAATAAGAAAATAACGCTTGACTTTAGATGAAGCTTGTTTGAACTATTTTCCACACCAACAATTTTAACTTGATTTGGTTTCCCCAAAAGGCCTAGTCTACATATCGCTCATTTACTTCAATACTGGCATAACTCAAAAAATACTATTTTTGAGTTAATTATGCAGAAATACTCGCCGTATTCTCTACTATTTTATGTAAAATTTTCGTACTTTTACTTTCCATGTGATATGAAAATATGTCTCATTATAATTTTGAAGGTTAAGGGTACTGTATACCTTCAGGTGTAATTTTTTAAGGGTTTACAAAAAATTAAATTACACAAAAACTATAAGTGATATTAACAAGCGGTTTCTTGCATTCGATAGGTAATCGGTTAAATTAAATTTAGTAATTTTTGTTGTTGTTGTTGTATTTCTGTTCAAAGTTAACATGAAATTTAAAACATAGGCCCATGGTTGCAAAAAATTTTTCAGAACGGATGATTTGAATTCAAAAATGAAGACGGGGCTTTGTTAAGAATTGATGTAATTCTGGTGTGAACTAGGATATTTTGGATCGGTCTATAAATGCCAAAGTTATGGGGTTTCAAAGTCAAAATTTTGAAAATCGGGTTTTTTTCCCACTGTATTGGTCCTAGCTCCGTTATTTTTTGACCGATCAAAAATATCCTAGTTCACACCAGAATGGTGGATATTACGAGCAATGTGCAAAAAAAATTTAAAATCGGTCAACAGTTACTCTTTAAATCTTTGCAACCATTTTGGAAAAAGTGGTTCCGAGATAATCGCATTTAAAGTTTCGACGTCTGTTTTCGATGAAACAAAAATTATTTTAAATAAATGTATAAATTGGATTTGGGGCATTTGGGTGTTAGCTTTCATCGAAAAAATAAAATTATCAAAATCGGTCAAAAAGTTCGCAAGATTTTGGGTCAAAGTGCGTCAAGAAAGGGTAAAAAAAAATCTCCAAAAATTTCCAAGTAAAATTTTTTTCCAAATTTTTTGAGAATAGTGATGATTTTGTAACTTCTTTTGAAGTTTTTTAACTAAAAAAATTTTAAAACATATAATTTTTTAAAAATACGAGGGTCGATGAACAATTTTTTTATATAAGAGGGCCGAAAAAATATTGATTTTGTTTATTTTTGAAAAACATATTGTCGGATCTGCTTGAAAGTTTTAGAGGATGTTTATAAGACCCTAATAGAACGTTTAAGCAAATAAAAAATCAAAAAAAAAAACAAATTATCAAATAACCGCGCTAGCCTGAACGGGATTATTTATTTTGATAAAAATGCTATAAATCGAAAAATGTCTGTCTTTAGAGGCCAATTTAGACACTTTTAAAAACCAAAAAAAAATTACAAAAAAAAAACCCCCAAAAAAATGGGTTAAGATTTTAAAATTATAATATTTTAATTAATTTACTCAGAAACTTATTTTTTCTGGGTTTAAATCCATTGAGAACTTTAAACGTGTTTTTCTCAAAATGGATTATTTTCAGTTATGCCAGTATTGAAGTAAGTGAGCGATATGTATGCAGAATACACTCAACCCTAATGTTGGTGGAAATGACTCAAAAAAATTCCTGAATGCGCATAAAGTTGGTAATAATTTTTAGATGCCGTATAAAAAACATTAAAAACCGAAATTTGAAGGTTTAATATAGGCTTAAAAGTTGCTACGTAAAATTGCAGTTTCGCCTTTTTAATTTTTGTCGTTGAATTTAAAAAAGGTAGCAGTGCCAGAAAAATGAATGATGCGCCTGAATTAAAAGTGCAGGACCAACGTGTGACATAATGTGAAATGAAGTAGTTCTTGTGCATTAGCATTTTTAACCCTCACATTCCATGTTAAGCTGGCTTTGTTCTCTTAAAATTCTGCATAATTTGACAAAGGCTGCTGTGGTGTATTACAAAAAAACTCAAGAATTTATAATTATGTAGTTTCTTATACCAGTTACACATACTGTAAAAAGGGTATTCTGAAATCGTGTACATTTAAGTAACAGGCAATGGAAATATCTCAGATTTCATGAAGTATATGTTGTATATGTATTGATCAACTAACAACCGAGACAAAGTAGCCATGCCCGACTTACAGCCGCGGACCATAGAATATTTCTGAATGCAACTAACATATACTGCTGTCATCCCCAACGCAAGATCCCCAGGCATAGCCCCTTGGGGTCGAACACATTTGGTAATTCACAAACATTAATGCCGACGGCTTGACGAAGTCATTGCTCACTGAGATTCTGAAAGTCAGTCGTAGTCAGCGTTACAAAACAATCCCGTCCGCAGCAGCACCTGAAGGCTTTATAGGCCAGGATTATAAGGCCATTTCCCAAAAATCACGAATTCAAAAATTGAAAAAAAGCATGCTTGGACACAACCTTTCATAATGATATCCTCTTTGCGACTGGACCGTCAAACGGTTGTGATGGCCAATAAAGAAAAAGAAGAAGATCCCATTTGTTACTAAGTGTTTTTAACCATTCAACTGGTACCCCAAAAAGAGGCAGCCCATGGTGAAATTATACAAAAAAATAGGCTGCCTCCTTTTGGGGTACCTGTTGAATAATGGTGGAATTAACAATAACACTAGCCTACAGTCAAAAAGACCCATTTCTACTGAAACTCTTTTTTTTAGTGTTGTTTGGAATGGTGATGTCAAAAATCTATTTCAAAAATTTGTTTATGTCTCCGTTTTTAAAAATTAATTTTTTGTTTTTGAAGGATATTAATTTTTTTCATTTTCCGGTAGGTGCTCCTACATTTTAAGCCATATCTCAATTAATAAATGTCAGATAGAGTCAAGCAATATATGAATCGAGAGGAAATTGAGCTGCCAAAAATCGCGTAAAACATTGTTTCAAATCGGCTTAGTAGTTTGAATTCGAAGCTGCTAGATGGTTACTCAAAAGTCGAAAAATTAATCTTCAGCAGTGCTTTTATTGGTGTAACCATACAACTCGTATAAGGAAGCCAACGTCAGACACACGAGTTACACTGCTCTCTTTTGCAACAACAAACATGTGCTAACTGAGAAGGCTCCTCTAATTTGCAGCAACAAACAAGTGTTAAATGAGAGCGCTCTCGCATGTCTGAACCCACACATGTACCCAGCGGCGCAGAGCTGAACGTGTTCTGTCGAAAATATGCATTACGCCTGTCGAAAAAGTAATGCAGTACACTCGCTGCTTTTCGCTAGAGAGATAGTAATCGAAAACAAACAGACTGCGAGCATTCTGCATTGCAATTTTAAAAATAATGTACGCATTCGTAATGGGAATCCGATGACTTTATTACTAGTAATGCAGGCTGTGCGCAGCCCGTTTACAAAGCGGCCATGCCTATGGAAAAGTAATGCAGATTGTATGGGATTATTTCCTTCACACTGATGGCAGAGTAACTTATTAGTAATCTATTATGTAATGCAAATTTGCGCCGCTGGGTAATGACAAATTGGCGTGAACGCTAGCTGCAGGTTTTCGCAGCTTCGACAATGCTGCGCTCAGTGTAAAAAGGTTATAACTTATAACAAATTTGTGTGAGATTTATTATCAATCAAAAACAAAATTCGAAAAGCATATGCGATTACACATATTTTGTATGGGCATAAACCCAAACTTCAAAATGCATTTAAAAAAGAAATCACGGATTTCCGTCAATTAATTTTTGCATGTAAACTCTTCATAATTCGCGGTCCATCGAAAATATTCTGTTTTTTTTTGCCACATTGTTGGGAGGTAATATTATATCTTAATAAACATTTTCCTTAACTTGTTTCGTTTCACTTACCACCAGCACTTTTTTTCACATATTTATTACATTTTGCACCCATTTTGCCACAATATAAAAATCTTCAAACTATTTGTAAATTTAACTACAAAGTTCACATTATATATAGATGTGTTTTTGCTGTTAAAAAACATTTGTTTCTATTTTTTTATAAATTAATCGAAATATTTGCGGTGTCCGGTACCAAACAGTTGACGTGATGAAAATTTTCTATTAAATGAGTAGTTATTTTTTTGATAATTTGTGGAGTACTTTTGAAAGAAAATTCAAAGGCTGCTATGATCTATGTTAAAACTAAGGCGCAAATTTTTTTTATTTTAGAAGCGGTGCAGAAAAAGAGTTCCGAATCAGCTTGAACCGTCTCAAAAGGATGTATGTTGGTAATTAGGATTCTATTTTGTTCCAGTTTAGAAAGTAATTCAAACCCTTTTCAGCTGATTTAATAGCATCTAAGAGGCACATTTTAAACATATTTTTTTACCATTTAGTAAAAACTTGATGACGTTGTAGGATTTTAATTCAAAATAATAAAAAAAAAACACATATCAACAAAGATTTTGAACATTACCTATTGAATAGCAATAATTTGTCTCTACAGAACTGTTTCAAGAGCCTCCCGGTCCTCTTATCAGCAGACTTTGTTTTTGTGTCACAATGCAGGTCGTTTTGCATATTTCTTTTATATCGACTGTCCAAGGAACAAGCAATTAGTTCATTCGGACAACTGGTTAACCGCAGTCGGCTACCTTCTTATGAGGAGACGGATAAGGTTTGCATTTCGTCTTTTTATACCCTATACCCATTGAAAATGGCTAAAAGAGGACCAGGAAGTTGTGCAAATGTATGTAACATGGAGAAGGAAACATTTCCGACCCTATAAAGTATATATTATATGTACATTCTTGATCAGCATCAACAGCCGAGTCGATTTAGGCATGTCCGTCTGTCGGTCCGTCCGTATGTCTGTGTGATCGCGTCGATCTCAGAGACTATAAGATATAGAGACACAAATTTTTGCATTAACATAGGTATTTACCGTACCCAGATCAAAATTGTTTCAGCTTTGCAAAAATTTGCATAAATTGTGCAGATGTGATTGAGACCAACATTGCCAACAAACAGAACACAAACGCGAAGCTAATAACAGCTGAACAGCCACCGAACCAAGTGAACAGTCACTGATCAGGTCACACTGAACCCCTTACATATCTCTGAACAGCTCATACGAAAAAACTTACTAAGAAAGAGAAACTGAACATCTACAACTGAACAAGACTCACTTAACAAAATTAAGCAATTAAAGAACATATCAATTTTCTTAACTCACTCGTGAACAATTCATTACTGATATATTAAATGATTTTTAGTTCTATTATTCCGAAAACAATAGTTTCAAATCCAAAATGTCTTTTCAATGCACTGGATTTGGTTTGATCCTTTAACGTTGTTATAAACTGAACCGGTATCTGAAAATGTAACAGCCATGCACCATGAAATAATAGTGCTTTAAGAGAAATAGGACGATTGCTTCGGATAATCGTGGAGGAAGATTTAAGCTTAATTTAAAATGATTGACTAATACCCTTGTTCCACTGGCAAACATCATTCTCAAGAAGTGGATGTTTCCTTGTTCCACAGACGAATGTTGTTTATGGTCACACTAACGTAAGCAAAGAACAGCTGATTGGAGGATTTTGAAAATCAAAGGTCGCCTTCCAAATCGACTCTCCACGATATAGCCGAAACATTTGGCGCTTGCCTTGGACTATACACCATTCAAAAGCGTAGTCAGTTTTCAATAGAGGCGGCCCAAAAACTGTCCCCACTGTGCGGAAACCCTCTAAATTACTCTCCTCCCATGGCGACCCCGTTGACACAGCAGCTGTTTTTATTGGTGACACTTAGGGAGTTCGATAGCATATCGAAAGAAAATCTAACCTTTAAAGGAAAATAGCTATATATATTCATGAGAGTGACATGATCATCCATCGCGGATGGACATTTATCCTTCATCCAGCGGATGACCTCATTTTATATACCACATTTTATACAAACATTTGATTTTAGGATCCAATGGCAGCTCGGTTTTTGTTTCACCTACGTCAATTATAATATCTATAAATCTTTGTTCTCTGTCGTGTAGCGAATTTATTAAACGTATTACTAAATTTCAATATATGTATCCTCGTAAGGACAGCGCGAGGAAAAAATTGGGATCCAATGTCAGCTCCCAAGAACAATCGTTTTGTTCACATGCGTCATCTATAATCAGGCATGTTCTTAATTGAATTAAGATTAAGTTAATTCCACTTTCACGGCAACTTTTCGAAAATTTAAAGGTGTAAAAAAACTGGTTCAACATTATTTTTTACCATTGTTTAGTGTATTTAGATACTTTCTTATTTTGTTCTCCAGCCAAATTTTTTAAATTCACATTATTTGTTCAACCTGTTCTGGTTTTCACCTTTATTTGAAAGGCTTCTAACATGCTCACCACCATTAAAAATAAATTGAAACAGTTTAATGCTTGTTGTTCATCACGGCAACGTCTGCAAAGTGGAATCTGATTCAGTCCAAAAACTCATACAGTTGCATAGATTGTAAAAATTTTCTTAGTTCTGTGATCAACTTCCGAGAAATTGTTAGCGAAATTTTAATTAGCATTCTAGTCTTTAATTGATTCATAAAGATTGTTTGTTTAATGTTTCTTTTTTTTTTTTTTATAAAAAAAAAAAAAAAAAAAAAAAAAGTCTGCCTCTCTCATCTTCGACTGTACCATTTTCAATAGTTTCGCTTGGAATTCCTCCCTCGCCTTCTTGTGTATGTAGTGCCATTCTCGCTTGGTTCAGTGGACTGCAAAAAGTGAAAAGACAGCAATTTCATTCGAAATTGAGAACACAAAAGTGGTGAAAGTGAATATAAACTTCTTTGACTCTTCTGTGTTTTTGCTATTTTTGGAGGAGATTGAGGAGAAAAAGTGGTATATGAAACATTTTTGGTAATGAAACATTCGAATTGCAAATCGTTCGATTACTGGAACAACTAAAATAAAATCGTTCGATTTTGTTTTCATTTGAAATCGACAAAATATGTGAAAACCGGAACAGGCCTGATAGTGAATTTTCCTTAATTCTGTGATCAATTTAGAAATTGTTAGTAAAATTTAATTTGCATTCTAGTCTTTAATTAATTTATAAAGAATTTTTGAGTTTAATGTGTCCAGTTTTTGGCTGTAAAAACGAAAACGAAGAGTGAAACCTAAAATTTAGTCTCTCTCATTTCCGACTGTTTCATTTTCGGTTTCTCTCTTGTGTGTCTAGTTCCATTCTCGCTTGGTTTAGTGGTTTGCAAAAAGTAAAAAGAGCAATTTCATTTGGATTCGAGAACACAAAAACGAAACCGAAGCGGAAATGGGGTTTGACTTACTTTTCAAAAAGTAGTGGAACTTAGAACATTCCTGTATACCTATAAATCTTTGGTATAAGCCATAGTCTGTAAGGATTATTCGACTATTAATCTATTGAAAGGATATCAACAAGTTAGAACAAATTATGAAATTTAAAAGCGCCCGAGAAAATTCGTAGCCTAGCTTTCTTTTGTATTTTGACGTTTTCCCCCTCGGAAATATCGCCCAGAGTATCTCTACGTCGAATATATGGTTGATCTTCCAACTGCATTCTTATTAACTTGTTGACTATGCTAGAAACGTGTTTGACATTTTGTTGCTGGTTTATCTTGCACAAATATTGTGAAATTGTCAGCTCTGGCCAGCCAGCCTGGCCTGGCCCTTTTTTCTACAAATGCGCGAAGCATTTGAAATGGGTGGGTTTCAAATCGGGCGTTGTACATATTTCCTCTGCTTAGTCACATTATTGAAAAGACCAAAAACCGATTTGCCAACACCGTGTGGAAAAGCTCTAACTGCATTTGGTATGCAGTTTAACATTCATCCATCCACTGCATGCAGGCAGGCAGGCAGGCAGCCAGCCAGTCAGCCTGCCCACTTCAAAGCGTCTTACAGACGATCCATCCATCCATCCGTCCCTCTGTCCATTCCTCTGGTACTACTACGCCTGTGGCTTCAACACGATGCAAAGCTGGCGTTGACGTCGGCTGCAGCTGTGTGTGCATTTCTACACCCACTTTGGACTGCACGGGGCCTACACAAATAGCAGCGACGTCAACGTCTCTGCTGTGTCTGCTGTGTGTGTGTGTGTTGTTTTTGTTTTTGTCGCGTTTTTGTTGTTGTTACTCGCTTCGTCGTCGCTGCGGTTGGAGCACGGCCGTCAGTACGCTGAAAACTTTGCCCAGGTTCGGTACGGAAATCGAAAAGACGCGACGAGACGCCCACAGTGAAAACGTTATTCTTGTCATTCGAGTTGGAGTCGACGAAGTGTTTTTTAATTCATAACTTGAAATCGTGACTTGAGTCTCTTGCAATCCCCAATCAATCAATTGAAAGATCGATCGATAGCCCGATGATTGGCCGTTTTTGTGAGCCAACAATTGTCTAATGTCAAAGCGCTAAGTGCTTTTGGCTCAGCTAACATTTCCAAGGTTTTGAGCGCGCTCCAATTTCTTAGCACGCGTCGTAAACACTTCCCGCTCCGTTTCGCATATTGTGGTGTGGTGTGTGCGCGCTCTGATCTCTGGTCATGCTCCAAGTACTGCTGGCCATGACAATTGTGTAGGCACAGTGATCACATAACAAATTAGCAGCAGCAGCAGCCTGGCCATGTTTCTCAAACCCAAGAGCTTTGAGCAAACGCTACGGGCTGGCATAGTACCCGCTGTGCCCGCTGCGCCTGGCTCCGGACTAAATCCCTCTTTTCACAAGGGCTGCACGGGTAAAGCGCATGCCTGTGGCACCAACAAATCACCAAAAGCAGCACCAGGACCAGGATCAACTAAGTCAACTAACAGCAGTCAAGTCAAGGCCACATCCAAGGCTCAGCGCAAGAACAGTATCAGCTCGGAAACGATTTCAGAGAGCGGCTCAGAGAATTCCAGCAGCTGGCCATCTTCAACAACAGCCTCTGCACCAGTCACAGCACCGCCACCCAAGCCTCCACGACTGGCAGCTACCAAGGCCAAGGAAGCATCCACTTTGCCTGTGACTCCCGCATTTGAGCGTACTGTTAGTCATTCTCGCAGTTTTCGTCAGAATGGCAAAGCGGGATCCGGAGTAACAAGTACCACAGCGGCTATTCGTCCACCGTGGAATAGTTCGGCTGTGGCTGCATCCAAATATGCGGTGTCCGCTGCCAGTACACCACAGTCGCCTATTCCCAACATACGCAGTTCATATCGTCGTCGACGTGATTCCCAAAATGCTGGCCTCCAATGGCCGGTCATCTGGGCCAACTCACTGGCCTGCAACTATAAAAACTATGATGCAAGCATCAAGCTAAAGGTGCGCATAACAAACTACACTCTAATGCAAGCAAAGGGTTTCATTTGAAACGGAGAGTGAGGTGTCCCCAAATGCATTTATTGCACCATTTGAAATCCTTAAACTCAAGCGCATTCGTTTCGAATAATTCTAATGAAGATCTTTGGTAATCATTAATGATTCATGGAATCTTAAATGCAACCATTGTGTTTCTCAAGGTTGTCGGGGTTTCGCCGTTTCATTTTTACTATACATTTTATACAAGACCTTCTTACAGATTTTTCTTTTTGATTCCAGTCAATCAGTTTTATTAAACTATTTTACAAAATTTCGTTTACCTGGAATTAAGAAAGCCAAAGTACCCAAACTCCAGTTATTATTATTTGTTATTGGAGAAATAGCGCAGTGCGACCAATCGAGTTTATAACTCTCCTAGCAACCCTTTTCCTGTACAAAGGTCAGGATTTTCGTGGGTTCTAGGTTACTGATATTGTTTGTCCTCTTGTAGGTAAGGAGTCCTCCTTGAAACGTTTGTCCCCGGTGGGAGGTGGACTTCGACCTCCCCCTAAAAACCATCTCACAAGTTCCTTGGGATTCGGAAAACTCCATTTAACTCAAGCAACCAATTTTAAATGAGTTCAACTAAGGTGATCTTAGACGTTGATGTTGATTTCGTCTAAATCGGTTGTGTCCCAGAAATCTTTAGGGGTTTTCGAGTTAGGGGTTACTTAATCAGATGACAAATCTTAAGCAATTAGTTTAAAGCCAAGTAGATTTCAATCGGGTGCTTCCCAGAAATTTCTATAGGTGTTCGTATAATCGTTAGCATTTCAAAAAAGTTCTCCTTCCATGATATAGTAGCTATCTTATTCTTGTCACTTTACAAATAAAAGTGGTCCTAGTTTAGTTCGAAATGCAATCGTTTATACGAAAATCTTTAGGGAATCCCAGGACACGCCTGAATGAATCAGTAAAAAATCAGGTTCTGGTAACTATCAGGGATTGAAACCGAAACGAATAACGGTTTGGGTTACTGTAACTGTTTTGGCCGATCGCTTTTTTCCGGTTACGGTTAAATTACGGTTGTAGGACATCGGTTACGGTTATTAACCTAATTCTGTTTCGGGTTTCGGTTACGGTTATTTAAAATGTCACTTTGACAAATCAAGCAGAAAAAGCGGGGATTTATTATAAATTCTACTTCTAAAACAAACTCTCAACACTTACTTGTGTGGAAATATTTAATTTTTTCTCTCCGTTTCAATATGTTTACCTTGCTAAGCCACCTTTTTTGTTTTAGAAACATATTTTTAATGAAGATGTCAGACTATAGTTTATTAGAACTGTTGAAAATTTTCGAGAAACTTTGATAAATTTTTGGTTGTCCATAATTTGATTGTGTAGATTTCAAAACAATTTTATACAGTTAATTTTCTGCTCTGCAGATAAAGACATATTATATCGCGGATCAATAAAAATTGCACATAGGTAAGCATCATTCTCGAACAGACTAGGATCTCTAAATTCTAAATTGTGAGACAAAAGTTTGGTCAATGCTGCCTAGTTGTTTTCGATTTCAAATTTACAGAGAATTCAGATACAATAAAAATCACCAAAGACAGACGGTTCGCTCTGTATTCTTGTTGATGCAACTTTTCCTGCTTCTTAAACTGTAACAATTTCACCTTAGTACTGGCAAACAGAAGCGTTTTTGAAACCAGCTATGTAAACTAATTAAATACTTCGTCATACCCGAGCGTACATTGCGATCTTGTTTTTCTTGACTCAAAACAATTTGGTACTAAAAATGATGTCAACAAAATCATTAGATGGTTCAAAATATATATATTTGTTTTATTCGTATTTTATTTTTTATTTGTGTAACGTAAAACCTACAGAGAACGAATAAAATAGGACAATAATTTATTTTCTTACATCCATAATAGAAGAGTGACCAGAGAGTGGTGATTTAAAGAGGAACGTAATTCCATAGACAAGGATAAAGATAAAGAGCAGAAAATGTTTCTGGTAACGAATGAAGGAGCGCTCAACCTAATTAAGGCTTAGCAAAGCTATGAAGTCACTATCTCTGGCTAATAGTTTATGTCGAAATAGTACAATGAGGCAAGCTCTACCGTTCTCAAGAGATTGTGTATCAATTGAGCTTAGTCTATTCTTATAGGAAATAGAAAACAGTTATTAAAAGCTGAATTTTCCAAAATAAAACCTGATTTTATTAATCTTTTTGTAAAGAGCCTTTTGATATCAGATCCGAATATTTCTACACTATTTAACAAACAAAAAATGTCATCGACACAATTAAGTAGTAGTAAGATTATTGAAGACTTGGCAATCCGCCGACCACCTAATGCCTTTTCGATCATACATATCTTTTTCTTAGGACCGATTTCTGTTCTCCCAGATAGCTGCTATATGTCAGATAGTCATCGATTTTGCACTGTTATTTCTGGTTTATGTGACAGATAGCTCTAGATAGAAGATGTGAAATCGGCCTTTAATGGGTCAAATTTAATACCTTCAAACATTTGAATTTTACATTTAACAACTTGTAATATCATTCACGCAAAACCGAATTCCACTCCGTTATTTCTAACATCGATGAAAATAGAAATTTTGCATGAGAATTTTCGAAAGGGCATTTTCTTAAGCCTGGGGGGCGCATTTTTCGGACTTTAAAAAATTCATTATTTTAATTTATTTCGTATTTCGTCTAAAAGAGTAGTATTTAAAAATATATCTTGCCTGTAGAATTTTCTGAGAATTTTCGACCGTCAGGTCAAATTCCAACTTCAGGAAAATCACATTTCAAACTATTTCGTATTCTATCATTACAAACCAAGTTTCAAGCCAATCGGATGAAAAAATATTTATTTTTGTGCAGAAATTTTCCGCGAATTTTCCGACCATTGGTTCAAATCTCAATCGGAAAATCCCTTTCAAACTATTTCGTATTCTATCCTTACAAACCGAGTTTGAAGCCAATCGGATGAAAAATAGTTTTTTTTCATGCAGAATTTTCCCGGCCACTTTCCTCGTGGGCCGATTTTCCAAAATTGGGAAAACACGTGTCAAATTATTTCGCGTACTTTGCATACAAACCAAGTTTCAAGTCAATCGGATGAAAAATAACATTTTTCCAATACAAACTTTTCCGGAAACGCTTTTTCCTTTTCCGGTTGTGGAGTTTTTCAAAACCCCGTCTTAGTACGTACTTTCACCACTAACAGATATAAATAAAATTTACCGTTTAGGGCTGGGCGATGATTACGCCAATCATCTAGAATGTCAGTCAGACAATCTTTTAAGAAGGTTGCCCATATTCGACGGACCCATGTTTTTTTTTAAAAATCAAAGAAAAAAATAAAAATTTGGCGGTTGGCAATCTTAATCATTTAATTTGTTCCAAGTAGATTTGTTTACATCAATTTTTGAATATGATATCTCTCAAATGGCCGCCTCTGGCGTTGATGGCGTATTGTGCCCTTTTTGCAGCATTTTCCATCGATTTCGCCAACATTTCGGCCGGAATAGCGGCTATTTCTTCACGAATGTTGTCCTTGAGCTCTTCTACGGTCCTTGGCTTGTTAACGTAAACCTTTGACTTCAAATATCCCACAAGAAGAAGTCAGGCGGCGTCAAATCGGGCGAACGCGGTGGCCAGTCCAAATCACCACTTTTCGACATCAAACGGCCCGGAAACAATTTCTTCAGAAAATCGATTGTTATGCGACTTGTGTGCGGTGGAGCGCCGTCTTGTTGAAACCAGAACTGCCTCATACGCTTTCGACGAATAATTGGCATCACAAAATTGGTCATCATGTCGCGATAACGCTCCTGGTTGATGGTAACAGCATGGCCATTTTCATTTTGGAAGAAAAACGGCCCAATGACCGTTTTCGCACTAACGCCGCACCAAACTGTGACTTTTTCGTCATGAAGAGGCACTTCTTGAATCTCCTCAGGATTTTCAGTGGCGTAAATACGGCAATTTTGCTTATTTACGGTCCCATTCAATGTGAAATGGGCTTAATTTTTAATTTTTTAAAAGCACGTTGAGTTTTCACAATTGACTTGTTCTGTTGAATGTAAATTTCAACTATTTCAGAGCGCTCTCGTGGCGTGTATTGTTCCATGGTAAAAATCTGCTTGGACTGACGCTTCAAACGCGGTATGTCATTAAGCGATCTGACATCTCTGTCAAAAGTTATGGCGTTGCCAGATGG